>JAHIAM010001042.1:0-26588 GCA_021605205.1 Aegilops longissima | reverse complement strand
ATCTCATATGGTCCATGACGCTCAAAACGCCTTTGAAGTCCCAATTCTAAGCCATAAGTATGGTGCACTAAACTATCAAGTAGTCATCATATTGAGCTAGCCAAACGCTCATAACGCCCATTTGCTCCTGCAATAGGTCCGCTACCTAGCGTGCATTAAGGACATAATTTTCTAGGCAGCAATGAGGATAAACCTCGATCACGGATCCAATCCGCATCATTGCTACTAACATTTTCAATACAATTTTCTAGGAACACATATAAAACATAGGAAGCAACAACGTGAGCTATTGATCTACAACATAATTTGCAAAATACTACCAGACTAAGTTCATGATAAATTAAAGTTCAATTAATCATATTACTTAAGAACTCCCACTTAGATAGACATCTCTAGTCATCTAAGTGATTACGTGATCCAAATCAACTAAACCATGTCCGATCATCACGTGAGATGGAGTAGTTTCAATGGTGAACATCACTATGTTGATCATATCTACTATATGATTCACGCTCGACCTTCGGTCTCCGTGTTCCGAGGCCATATCTGCATATGCTAGGCTGCCAAGTTTAACCTGAGTATTCCGCGGTGCAAAACTGGCTTGCACCCGTTGTAGATGGACGAGCTTATCACACCCGATCACGCGGTGTCCGGGCACGATTTAACTTTGGCAACGGCATACTCAGGGAGAACACTTCTTGATAATTAGTGAGAGATTATCTTAAAATGCTACCGCAATCAAAGCAAGATAAGATGCATAAAAGATAAACATCACATGTAATCAATATAAGTGATATGATATGGCCATCATCATCTTGTGCTTGTGATCTCCATCTCCGCACCGCCGTGATCACCATCGCCATCGGCGCGACACCTTGATCTCCATCGTAGCATCGTTGTCGCCTCGCCAACTATTGCTTCTATTTACTATCGCTACCGCTTAGTGATAAAGTAAAGCAATTACATGGCGCTTGCATTTCATACAATAAAGCGAACAACCATATGGTTCTCGCCAGCTGTCGATAACTCGTTACAAAACATGATCATCTCATACAATAAAATATAGCATCACGCCTTGACCATATCACATCACAACATGCCCTGCAAAACAAGTTAGACGCCCTCTACTTTGTTGTTGCAAGTTTTACGTGGCTGCTACGGCTGAGCAAGAACCGTTTTACCTACGCATCAAAACCACAACGATAGTTTGTCAAGTTGGTGTTGTTTTAACCTTCGCAAGGACCGGCGAGCCACACTGGTTCAACTAAAGTGAGAGAGACAGACACCCGCCAATCACCTTTAAGCAACGAAAGTGCTCGCAGCGGTGAAACCAGTCTCGCAGAAGCGACGCAGAATGTCGGTCCGGCCGCTTATCTCACAATACCGCCAACCAAAGTATGACATGTCGGTAAGCAGATGACTTGTATCGCCCACAACTCACTTGTGTTCTACTCGCATATAACATCAACGATAAAACCTGGCTCGGATGCCACCGCTAGGGAACGAGTAATTTCAAATTTTTCCTACGCACACGCAAGATCATGGTGATGATATAGCAACGAGAGGGGAGAGTGTTGTCTACATACCCTTGTAGACCGTAGCGGAAGCGCTAGCACAACGCGTTGATGTAGTCGACGCCTTCACGGCCCGACCGATCAAGCAATCAAACTACGGCACCTCCGAGTTCTAGCACACGCTCAGCTGATGACATCCCTCAACTCCGATCCAGCCGAAAGTCGAGGGAGAGTTCCACAAGACGACGGCGGGTGACGATCTTGATGTTCTATCGTCAGCAGGCTTCGCCAAGCACCGCTAATGATATTATCGAGGTGGACTATAGTGGAGGGGGCACCGACACGGCTAAGAGATCCAAGGATCAATTGTTGTATCTTTGGTGCTAGCCCTGCCCTCTATTTATATGTTGAGCCTCGGTCGAAACTGGAGCAAAGCCTCCTCAAAGTCGGTTTTGCCTGAAAGGCAAGAGTCCCACTTGACTCCAGGACCAAACGCCATAATCCTTGGCGCCTTGCCCAGACGCCATGGGCTCGGCGTTCGCCCAGGCCGACGCTGTGGTCTCCGCTATTCCCCCGGCCTCCGCAAAACTCCTTTTAACCTAATTCTAAAGCCTCATGGGCTTGACCCTTGGCCTAAACATATCATCCAATATATGAATTTTACGCCTCGACCATTTCGAGACTCTCGTTATGTCCCCGATCTCATCCGGACTAACTCCTTCGTACATCAAAACATGTAAACTCATAATATAACCGTCATCGAAACCTTGTTGCATGGACCCTACGGGTTCGAGAACTATGTAGACATGACCGAGAACTATTCTTGGTTAATAACCAATAGCGGAACCTCGATGCCCATATTGGTTCCTACATATTCTACGAAGATCTTTATCGGTCAAACCGCATAACAACATACGTTGTTCCCTTTGTCATCGGTATGTTATTTGCCCGAGATTCGATCATCGGTATCCAATACCTAGTTCAATCTCGCATCGGCAAGTCTCTTTACTCGTTCAGTAATGCATCATTCCAGAACTAAATCATTAGCTACATTGCTTGCAAGGCTTATAGTGATGTGCATTACCGAGAGGGCCCAGAGATACCTCCCGACAATCGGAGTGACAAAACCTAATCTCAAATACGCCAACCCAACATGTACCTTTGGAGACACCGTAGTACTCCTTTATAATCACCCAGCACGCTAGGACGCTTGGTCGGAGTTGCATAATCTCATAGTTACAGGAACATGTATAAGTCATGAAGAAAGCAATAGCAATATACTAAACGATCAAGTGCTAGGCTAACGGAATGGGTCATGTCAATCACATCATTCTCCTAATGATGTGATCCCATTAATCAAATAACAACACATGTCTATGGTTAGGAAACATAACCATCTTTGATTAATGAGCTAGTCAAGTAGAGGCATACTAGTGACTATATGTTTGTCTATGTATTCACACATGTATCATGTTTCCGTTAATACAATTCTAGCATGAATAATAAACATTTATCATGATATGAGGAAATAAATAATAACTTTATTATTGCCTCTAGGGCATATTTCCTTCAATAGTTCCTTATGTTAAACATGAGATCGCTGATATTGCACCCATACTTGGTAGTTCCTTCGATGAAAAGCATGATTGCAATGATTTTACTATAAATTCTTTTGATGTCAATTGTGTTAATAATATGCAAAACCCTAAGCTTGGGGATGCTAGTTTTGCTATGTCTACTACTTGTTGCAATGGTCATGATTGGGGTAATTCTTCTTATGATCTTGAAAATTTATTTAAGCCCCATGATGAATATGAGATTGATAATAGTGTTTGCAATAATATTGAAAGTGGGTTTGAAGAGTGTCAACTTTAGATCCCACATATTTGGATAATGTTCAATCTTATGTAGTTTTTGATAAATGTGGGTTTGGAGAGGTCATGACTTTAGTTAATATTAATCCCACTATTTAGGAAGAGTATCAACTTTGCATGCATGTGGATCGTATGAGAATATGTTTTGTGATAGCTATATTGTTGAATTTGCTTATGATCTAAGATACCCCTCCGCTCGAACTACTTTTCACAGAAATGGATGTATCTAGACGTATTTTAGTTGTAGATACATCCATTTTTATCCACTTTTGAGACAAGTAATTTGGAACGGAGGGAGTAATTATTATGAGAGAGGAAAATATGGTTGTAGAAATTTTTCATGTTGCTAAATTACCTCTCGTTATGTTGAGATTGCTATTGTTTCTTTCCGCTTCCTTGCATATGCTAGTTTTTGCTTGCCTTGATAATTTGTTTGCCTATAAGATGCCTATGCATAGGAAGTATTTTAGACTTAAGTGTGTTTGTCACATGTTTTATGATGCTCTTTTTATGCTTCAATTCTTGTCTTTCACGTGAGCATCATTGAAATTTTAATGCCTAGCTAAAAAGGCTTTAAAGAAAAGCGCTTGTTGGGAGGCAAACCAATGTTTTTACTTGCTGATTAGTAATAAATATTTGTTCTAGCCTCTGGTTAGATGTGTTTTTATGTTTTAATTAGTGTTTGTGCCAAGTTAAACCTATGGGATCTTCTTGGATTATAGTTATTTGATCTTTCTGTAATTTCCAGAAACTTTCGGTTCACAAACACAATTGTAAAAAATCACCAGAATGTGATAAAATAGTGATTCCAACTGCTGCTGATCAATAAACTAATTTCCTAGGTCTTCCTATTTTAGCTGAATTTTTGGAGTTCCAGAAGTTTGCGTTAGTTACAGATTACTACAGACTGTTCTGTTTTTGACAGATTCTGTTTTTCGTGTGTTGTTTGCTTATTTTGATGAATCTATGGCTAGTAAAATAGTTTATAATCCATATAGAAGTTGGAATACAGTAGGTTTAACACCAATATAAATAAAGAATTAGTTCATTACAGTACCTTGAAGTGGTCTTTTGTTTTCTTTCGCTAACGGAGCTCATGAGATTTTTGTTGAGTTTTGTGTTGTGAAGTTTTCAAGTTTTGGGTGAATTTTTTTGATGGACTAGGGAACAAGGAGTGGCAAGAGCCTAAGCTTGGGGATGCCCATGGCACCCCCAAGATAATCTAAGGACACCTGAGGGAGTCCCGGATTAGGGGGTGTCCGGATAGCCGAACTATCACCGCTATCGGACTCGGACTATGAAGATACAAGATTGAAGACTTCTTGCATCGCGTCCGGATGGACTTTCCTTGGCGTGGAAGGCAAGCTTGGCGATACGGATATGTAGATCTCCTACCATTGTAACCGACTGCGGTAACCCTAACCTATCTGGTGTCTATATAAACCGGAGGGTTTTAGTCTGAGGATCAACAACAATCATACCATAGGCTAGCTTCTAGGGTTTAGCCTCGATCTCCTGGTAGATCTACTCTTGTACTACCCATATCATCAATATTAATCAAGCAGAGTAGGGTATTACCTCCATCAAGAGGGCCCAACCTGGGTAAAACATTGTGTCTCTTGTCTCCGTTACCATCCGCCTAGACGCACAGCTCGGGACCCCTACCCGAGATCCGCCGGTTTTGACAATCGACATTGGTGCTTTCATTGAGAGTTCCTCTGCGTTGCCGCCGCCGAAGGATGCCTCATCCCATCTTTAAAGACGATACTATCGCCAAAGGAGCCTTGGCCACGGGTCGACTCTTCGCTAGGTGGTTTTCTTATGACCGCCAGCTCGCCATCACACCACGATGACCTCTCGAGTCATCGAAACCAATCTTCACGCTAATTCGAACTTGCCGAATAGTTGATCCGATCGAGCTCTCCTCCGTAAACGAAGCTCTGATCGCATCGCCGCTCTGGAGTCGCCACGTACATCACGACCGGATCGGGCCTAAAACCAATCTGAGAGAGATCAACTCTCCCTGTGCTACCCATCATGTTGCTATGATAGAGGAGCAACACGGTGATTCTTCTTCTATCTTAAGGACTAGCTACGTCCGATTCCCGATCCTCCATGCCGGATTCCTGCAGAGGGACGGATGTCGATCAAGCCCTCAACTTAAAGTCAGCGCGGGTTGGATTCATTGATAGCATTCAAAATCCAAACTTCCGAGTCCGAAACTTCTCGCCCGAGTCTTAAATTGACGGGGTTCCGGATCTAGTTCCACCCGCCACCCAAACATTAGCGATCTATCTTGAATTCGCAAGAGCCCTCTAAACAAGACATCATTATCGGGCCGATTCTCCGGTTATGGACAGGATAAAGGATCTGCCGAGAGGAGGACGAATCCCACTTTTTCTGCAGTAATTGCACGGACAAGGAATCCTAAACGCCATAAGTCGTCGCAAATTACACGCTTATTGACTTGGTGACCATAGTACAAAAGTATTGTGCGATGGAGAGTGCCTGAAAACCGAAAGTAAATTTCGATAATCCGCCCCGAATACATCCCTAGTCCGAAATAAAAGCGCATCATTACCAAGCACCGGGTTAAACACCAAAAACCAAACCCCTAAAGGGTACGAAACCATACCGAGGGTTGGCTAAACGGACCTCGCAAAATTCATAGCACGTAGGGCTCCACTCCAACTCATAGCCTTCGAGCATGTTGGATACTACGGCAGGTGGCCAAAGTGGCGAAGAGCTTCTAGCTTCGTAATCCCAGCCCAACAAAGACCAAGACGATGTTACAGCCTTCGAGACTTTCGATCAAATAACATGCGGAACGAACACCAAGAACCTTGTCAAGTCTACCAAGTAGCAACAATAAATCCAAGGAGGACACGGCTATTACCTTTAATGCCAGGATTTAACCCAAATTCGAACAGTCTCGAGCACCAGCCGCATTGGTCCTCGCCCAATAGTGGATTTGCCACTTTACTAAGGTACTCATGGATGGCGGCAGCGACTAAACCTCATCTACGAGGAAACCCTCCAAAAATGGAAATAGACTGGAACCGCATTGAGCGAAGCAGACAACCTTTAGAGGAATAATCCTTAGCCGGAAGCATGCTGCACAGAAAAATCACACCGACGTAGTGTTCGCTCACGGACAATTACAGGTCCGAGGAGGTCATTCAAGTGGCCCTGCTCAGCAGCCGGATATCACGCTTATTAGGGCGAGAGGCATTCACAATTTTTCAAGCTATATCCCATTATGGGTACATGAAGCTTAAAATGCCCGACCTAACGGAATCATCACTCGCTAGTGATCCTAACATAGCACTCGCCGAGAACAAGACAGCCGCACTAGCCCTTGAGGCACTATCTCAAGCCCTAGCGCCGAGGAACTCAAGGCGATGCGCGCCCACGGTGAATGTGGGACGATGTGATACTTGATAAAAGATCCAAGTCCACCTCTTTAAACCAGCGGATGAAATAGTCAAATTCCAAGTCCACCTAACGGACTCGCAAAGACGGCCTCCATTGGGGCAACAATTAAACCCTGATGTAGATGCCGTGACCACGAGAATTTCTACGAGAAAATCGGGACATTTTTGCCCGGCACCCTTCAGATATGTCAGAATCCCACGTCGGCTGGCCGAGCACAGCCTAAATATCCTAAAAGGATTCTGCCAAGAAACAGGCTCTTGGCGCTTCCCAACCCAAGAGACAGTCCATGGGAGAGGAGCTAGCCAAACTTCCGGAAGCCGGATTCATCGAGATATAAAACATCCGAACTGCTAGCAAACCCGGTGATGGTACCAAAGAAGGATAAGTCATGGCGCCTATGTGTTGATTTCAAAGACCTTAATAAGGCTGGCCCAAAGGATCCCTTCCCTCCCCGCATTGATCAAATTATCGACGCTACACCAGGACACGCACTCATTGTGCTTCCTCGACGCTGCATCTGCTACCACTAAATCAAGATGGCGGAGCTGCATCAAGCAGCAACAAAGATTCATCACTCCATACGCCCATTCTGCTTCAACACAATGCCCTTCGGGCTAAAAACGCCATGCATATATCATCAGCATGATTCGTATATGTCCGCAAACCAGATCGGCAAAACAAAGGAAGCATATGTAGATGACGTGGTCGCCAAATCCAAGCATGTCGAAACTCTAGTAGACGACTTGAGGCTCACATTCGACAATCTTCAAAATATAACATTAAGCTCAATCCGGAAAATGCGCTTCGCTGCTGCTCCACCGAAAGCTCCTGGGCTTCATTGTGTCCGTAGAGGAATTGAAGCAAACCCAGCCAAGATCCGTGTTCTCACAATTGGATATTCCAAAAGACCTCAAAGAAATACAAAATTGATCGATGTGTAGCGTCTAAGCCGCTTTTATTTCCGCTTGGGAGAAAAGGCGCACCCCTTTATCGCTTCCTCCCCAAGATCAACACTTCGAGTGGATCGATGCCGCCACGGCCGGACTCAAGAAATAAAGGCCATATTGGCAACAACCGTCCTGGCCGCCGCCAACATGGGCGAACCAATGCTATTACATATCGCCGCAACACATCAAGTTGTCACACGGTGCTCTCGCCGAACGAGAACGGACGGACACCGTTCCTCTTCAAAACCGTTTACTATGTGTCCACTGCTCTAACTCCATGCAACCCGCACCCACATTATCAAAAGATAGCATACGCGTGTTCATGGCATCCCGAAGCTGCGACACTACTTTCAAGAGTGTTCGATAACGTAGCCTCAAGTACCTCTTAACGACATTATAAACAATCGCGACGCGACGGGCCGGATTGCTAAATGGGCCATAGAGCTCCTTCCATTCGACATAACCTATAAGCCACGATTTGCTATTAAGTCGAGGTTTTGGCCGACTTCGTGGTCGAATGGACTGGTCGAACTCCCTAAAGAGTACGGCGATACTCCAATTGATCATGCACTTTGACGGCTCTAAAATGTTGGCCGCCTGGGTCAAGTCGCTCCGACGTCCCCAACCGGGACACAGTCCAATACGTTTTTTCGATAATGTATACGGACTCCAATAACGCAGCCGAATACGAGGCCCTTCGCACGCCTCCGGATGGCAGTCTCCATGGGCATTAAACGCTTAGAGGTGCGCGATTTGAACCTCGCGATATCTCAAATAAATGGAGACTTTGATGCCAAAGATCCGAAATGGCAGCGCATCGCAATGCGGTCCTAAAATGTCAGACGGTTCAAGGGCTCAATTTCATCATATAGCCCCGATAACAACCAGCGGTAACATATTGGCACACATCGGTGCAAAACGCGATGCCGCCCTGCCCAACATCTTTCCTGAACGGCTGTTCAAGCCATCCGCATTATGGGAAGGAGTCCGAAATAATAATCGGACCCAACCGCACCGCCGACACCGAACACTTCGACACAATCGGAGGCTCGCCACCGAGATAACACCTCCGCTTCATGAAATAATGGCGTTATCGCCTCGGATCGGAACCATTCCTAGCCTACCTAACTAGGCAGGAACTCCCCAAGACCAAAATGAGGCTCGCTGCATTGTACGCGCATCCAAAGCCTATAAAGTCCATGAGGGAGAGCTCTATAAGAAAAGCACAACAGAGTCCTTCAAAGGTGTATTCCAAGAGGAAGGGCTAAACCTCCTGGCTGAAATTCATGCCGGACTGGTGGGCACCACGCCGCAGCCCGGCCCTTGTAGGCAAGGCCTTCCGACAGGATTTTATAGGCCGACGGCCCGGCAGATGCGCAGGATTTAGTCCAATGATGCGTCGGTTGCCTTTTGCTAACCAAAGCCACATGCCACCCACCGCCTCAAAACTATACCCATCACCGGCCGTCGCTGTCTGGGGCTTGACATGGTTGGACCCCTTAAGAGAGGAACCCACAAGCAAAAATACCTATTGGTCATGGTGGATAAATTCACCAAATGGATAGAGGCCAAGCTCGTTAAAACGGCCAATCCGACCGGTGATAGACTTTATATCGTGGGTAGTGCACCGCTACGGTGTCCCCACAAGATCATCACCGATAACGGCACCAACTTCACGGCCGATGAGGTCAAATTATGGTGCAAACACATGGGCATCAAGCTCGACACGCCGCCTATCACCTCAAACCAACGGCCAAGTCGAGCGAGCAAACGGTCTAATCATGAGCGGCATTAAACCTGCACTAGTGCGGTCCTCAAGGAATCTAACACGACCGGGTTGAGGAGCTCGACCAGACTGGGGCTGCGGACCATGCCTAATCAGATTACCGGATTCACACCATTTTTATGGTGTACGTGCAGGCAGTCCTGCCTCGCGACATAATTCATGACTCACCTCGCGGCGCATGTATGAAGAAAGAGAAGCCGAGCTGGATCGGCAGGACAGTTTGGACGATTGAGGAGGAGCGCGACGTGGCACAAGCTCGCTCCGCATTTTATCAACAAAGCAGGCTCAAGATATCAAAGCAGAAAGTACGGGCCAAAGCTACAACATTGGCTAACTAGTTCTACGCCGCCGACAACAAAAAAGGACAAACTCAAACCCAAATGGGAAGGTCCTTCATCATCGACAGGTCCCGACCGACGGAGCATACCGTCTCACAAATGCATCGGATAACCGACTCGAGCCAACCCATGGAACTCAGCCCGCTCACGAAGATTCTACGCCTAAGCCGACTCCAAGTCCGCCTCCTTCCTCCGCCCACATTTTCTATTTTTCTGTCTTTTATTTCTTTCCTCCTCCTTCTTCTTGAAGCCTTTAGAGGCTCGCTTTGCGCTTTGTTCAAGACATATTTGACGCTATTGTCGCGCCATTATATTCGGGGCTTTTTAATGTGCTTATTTATACGGGCTTCACGCCCAACACATGCATCAAACTTCCGCATGCACCTTTTATTCACCATTATATGCATCGATATGACTTAAGTTTTGGCCAAGTTGGTTGCTCCCTCTGCTTACCCCTACGCTCCCGATTGTTCGGCTAGGTGGTAAAGGAGCACCTTCGCGACATTGTTATTGCCGGTCAGCCGGATGTGTTCCTCGACCGGTGAAGCCGAAGCTAGCGTTTTAAGGGAATATTCGGTCGGTGAACTGAAGATGATTTTTAACTATTTACCCATCTGCCTCTGATGATTTTCTGCTTTCCTAGCAGTTTTGACATGCACTTTAGGGCATGCATCCCAATAAAGGAACCCTTAACGAACTATTCTCCCCGAAGATGTTTCTTACTATCCATGTAATATAACATAACTAGTTGGGCACTTGTCTGATATAGCAATAATGACCCCTACGCTTTGTCTCCATGGATACCCTGTTCTTATATAACCGCCAAGGTATTCGGACACACTCGACTATTGGGTCATGAGGTCAAGAGAAAAGGTCCGCTATGACAAACGATCTACAATCCGCTAGAAGACATTTTTCATGTCATATTCAATTACATAGTCAACTCGACTCATTGTATTCCTCCTCAATGCCATCTAATAGGCTATCTAATTTACAATCTTGTTGGAATACTTACGCCAATTCTACTTGGCCGCACACTGCTTACAGGATATCCTTCCCATCAGCCCCACAGTCCGACTCGCCATGTGGTTTGGGTCACTCGTACCGCGGCTTTTACCATGGCCCAGCCTCCTCGGGCGCCTTTGATGGCAGGCCGATATCTTCCATACCTAAGCGCCCGTGGTTCCTTGAAGCCGCTCGCCAGCTCCCCAATGCCTTCGGGGGAGATAGATGGCCACAAGGCCTGGCCGACGCTTTTCATCACCTACCGAACTCGCTCGTAGCCGACGCAGCTCGGGAAGAAGATCACCAAGAACTAGGCATCTCCTCTTCAGATCGACCTGTGAGCAAACCTACATACATGTTTATGTTAGTCGCCTTCCTCGCCAACTCTTTCAAAGTTCGCCAAGCACTTATGAAAATGCTGCGACGAAGCCGATTCTCCTTTACGGAGTCGCATAACCGGGCACGGACATCCTTTAGTTCCTCACCCAGCTTGGGTGTTGGCATCTTGAGGTTATTTTCTCCCGCCAGCACTCGTAAGCACGCTTGCCGCCTTTAGCTGGCGCAGAGCTGTTGCTTGTCCGGATCTAGTCCGCGCCATCTCGCAATATTATTATCAGATTTACACACCCGCCGCACTTCATAAACTATTTATCTTTTGAAGCATATATTACCAGAGGGGTCTCGTGGCTCCTCCCAGAAGCGGCTAGTGCGGCCTCAAGTTGGGCCTTGCATCCTTCAAGCTCCGGGACAATGGGTATTCTTTTTGTAAGATCCTACATAACAAATGATCCTTAAATCAGTTATTCTAACTATTTTAAGTCTCGGGGCCACTGCATATATAACGCCAAATTTCTCACCAGATGTCCTTACATACCGCCTGTGGCTCGCTAGACCATCTTGAGCTGCACGGAGGTGCGATCTCCTAATTGAAGGCATTCAAGGCCTCTTGGGAGAAACATGCGCCACGAAGAACTGTCCGGCGGCGCTCAGGATTCATGCCGCCTCCACCTCGGAGTTGGTGGCGACAATCTGTCCAAGATCCTCTCGTTGAGGAACATCCGATGCACGCCAGTGCTCGCCTCCGCTGACTCGGCTTTGGAGCCCGGTCAGCGGAGGTTTGATTGGCAACCTCCTGCTCACCCCGCGAGCGCTTTTTCCCGAAAAGAGCACCAGCGTTAGTACGCCTCCAGAATCAATCCTGAATATGGTGACACGCCATACCGCTATGCAGAGTTTCGATCCGGCCGCACTTTTTAGATCAGCGGGTCAGACGCCTTGTTGGCTAGTCTGGCTCGCTTCCTGCCTCAAGGTACCTTCGCAAACACCATTGGTATACGGTGATCAAAAATAAGCACGGGCGGTCATTATCGAGTATTGGGACCTCGGTCTCGCCACTGTGAGGCCGAAGTATTCCGGTAATCGCCATAATGGCAACCAAAGCATTGTCGATGCTAAGTTGGTGGAACACCCCGCCGATCAACTCCACCTTTATATCCAGATCCTCTTCGAGGCCGGATCGAGGGACCATTCCGGATCCTCGGGTTGTGGGGCGGCTGTGTATCTTCTCCACGGTCCCGCCATAGCCTCCTCGCAGAAACCATGAAATGAGATATTTAAACCATGGGAACATGGATCGGACAGGCCACAAAGATGTTTGCTTACCCAAATTCGAGGATTATTCAAGAAAACTCGCTGGATTGACGCAGAAAATCCTCCTCCTCTTTATACATGGCGCATAAGGTCTTCACCAGCCTGGACCGATCCTGCCCTTTGGCGCCATGGCGGGTGGCATCGCCCTCCCGCTGAAGTCCCACATGGGTGGCACCTATATTGGAGCGGCTGCACTCCTTCTCATAATGCGATTGCCATGACTCAAATATGGTCAATCCGCATGAGCCAAGAATCTTATTCGCTCATCAAGCAAAGGACATCCCGGTCATTTTCCTCTGGGCTCATGGGCGCCAGCTTAGGCGCTTCTTCGAGGAGCATTGCTAACTCCGAAGGCCGATCCAACAGATCCGCAGCGGACGCCCTCCATGTAAACCATTCAAGGCCACTGGACGCCTTCTTCGGGTTCCGATAGATATCCGTCCCGCGATGCGCCATAGTTCGCTCCGCCCACTTGATATATTGACCCTCATGAGAACAAGGTACTAGGCAGAATAATCTCTTCCACAAAGGCAAAATGAGCCTCGACGCCCAAGAACAGTTGGCAAGGGGCCACGAAGCCCGCGATGTGGAAAATGGAGGCAAAGGAAGGTGGTGCAATTGAGGTCAGAGAACTCCAAGAGCCCCGGAGAAACATATGGATTGGAAATCTGAGTCCTCTTACTAGATAAGAGATAAAGCACACCCGCCTCCTTTAGAGGGATCGGGGACACTTCTCCGCTTGCTTTCCGCCTCTTGTAGGTGGCAAGTCCGCTCAAACCGAACCATGAAGGCCGGGGAAGAAATCCTTGGTTTGAGTATAACTAGCTCGCTATGCGGGACTGAGCATCTCTTCCACTTCTGTGCCGAGGGCTGGGAGCGCGAGAGGAGGAGCCGCGGCCGACCGGCCCATGATGGAATGGGTTTTGTCGAGGCGCCCGATGAAAGCTCGCAGAGGGATGGTGTGACTCAGATCTAGATCCTCGCCCCTTTATAGGCGGCTCATTTGCGCAGCTAGGGGGTAAGTGTAAAATACCGCTTTTTGCATTCATTCAAACACGTGGAAGATGGCCATTATTGGGCGAGAAGCCAAGGAGCGCAGCATTTACCGTGTTTTACACTATTCGACAAGTATATGGAATTTGGAGAAGAACCCGCCTCGCAATGCCAAGACAACTACGCTACCGGACTCATCGTCATTGAAGCCCTGGTTCGGGCTACCGAGGAGTCCCGGATTAGGGGTGTCCGGATAGTCGAACTATCACCGCTATTGGACTCGGACTATGAAGATACAAGATTGAAGACTACGCCCGTGTCCGGATGGACTTTCCTTGGCGTGGAAGGCAAGCTTACGATACGGATATGTAGATCTCCTACCATTGTAACCGACTCTGTAATCCTAACCTATCCGTGTCTATATAAACCGGAGGGTTTTAGTCCTGAGAGATCTAACAACAATCATACCATAGGCTAGCTTCTAGGGTTTAGCCTCTCCGATCTCGTGGTAGATCTACTCTTGTACTACCCATATCATCAATATTAATCAAGCTAAGTAGGGTATTACCTCCATCGAGAGGGCTCGAACCTGGGTAAAAACATCGTGTCCCTTGTCTCCTGTTACCATCCGCCTAGACGCACAGCCTCGGGACCCCTACCCGAGATCCGCCGGTTTTGACAATCGACAACACCAAAAGTCAAAGCTTGGGGATTCCCTTGAAGGCATCCCTCTTTCGCCTACTTCCATCGGTAACTTTACTTGAGCTATATTTTTATTCACCACATGATATGTGTTTTGCTTGGAGCGCCTTGTATGATTTGAGTCTTTGCTTTTTAGTTTACCCCAATCATCCTTGCTGTACACACCTTTTGAGCTATATAGTTTTGCTCTAGTGCTTCACTTATATCTTTTAGAGCACGGTGGTGGATTTGTTTTATAGAAACCATTGATCTCTCATGCTTCACTTAGATTATTTTGAGAGTCTTAAATAGCATGGTAATTTGCTTAATAATAATAATATGCTTGGTATTCAAGATTTCTAAAACTTTCTTTTGAGTGCGTTGAATACTAAGAAAAGTTTGATGCTTGATAATTGTTTTGAGATATGGAAGTGGTAATATTAGAGTCATGCTATTTGAGTACTTGTGAATTTGAGAAACACTTGTGTTAAAGTTTGTGATTCCCGTAGCATGCACGTATGGTGAACCGTTATGTGATGAAGTCGGAGCATGATTTATTTATTGATTGTCTTCCTTATGAGTGGCGGTCTGGGATGAGCGATGGTATTTTCCTACCAATCTATCCCCCTAGGAGCATGCGTAATACTTTGCTTTGATAACTTGTAGATTTTTGCAATAAGTATATGAGTTCTTTATGACTAATGTTGAGTCCATGGATTATACACGCTTTCACCCTTCCACCATTGCTAGCCTTTCTAATACTGCAGCACTTTTCACCGTATCATACACCCACCATATACCTTCCTCAAAACAGCCACCATACCTACCTATTATGGCATTTCCATAGCCAATCCGAGATATATTGCCATGCAACTTTCCACCATTCCGCTTATTATGACACACTCCATCATTGTCATATTGCTTAGCATGATCATGTAGTTGACATCGTATTTGTGGCAAAGCCACCATTAATAATTCTTTCATACATGTCACTCATGAATCATTGCATATCCCGCACATCACGGAGGCATACACATAGAGTCATATTTTATTCTAAGTATCGAGTTGTAATTGTTGAGTTGTAAGTAAATAAAAGTGTGATGATCATCATTTTTAGAGCATTGTCCCAAGTGAGGAAAGGATGATGGAGACTATGATTCCCCCACAAGTCGGGATGAGACTCTGGATGAAAAATAAATAAATAAAAGGGGGGAAAAGGGAAAAGAGGCCAAAAAAAGAGAAGAGAAAAGGCCCAAATAAAAAAAATGAGAGAAAAAGAGAGAAGGGACAATGTTACTATCCTTTTACCACACTTGTGCTTCAAAGTAGCACCATGATCTTCATGATAGAGAGTCTCTCATTTTGTCACCTTCATATACTAGTGGTAATTTTTCATTTTAGAACCTGTCTTGTATATTCCAATGATGGGCTTCCTCAAATTGCCCTAGGTCTTCGTGGAGCAAGTGAGTTGATGCACACCCACTTAGTTTCTTTTGTTGAGCTTTCATACTTATAGCTCTAGTGCATCCGCTGCATGGCAATCCCTACTCACTCACATTGATATCTATTGATGGGCATCTCCATAGCCCGCTGATACGCCTAGTTGATGTGAGACTATCTTCTCCATTTTGTCTTCTCCACAACCACCATTCTATTCCACATATAGTGTTATATCCATGGCTCACGCCATGTATTATGTGAAGATTGAAAACTTTTGAGAATGTCAAAAGTATGAAACAATTGCTTGGCTTTTCATCGGGTTGTGCATGATTTAAATACTTTGTGTGGTGAAGATAGAGCATAGCTAGACTATATGATTTTGTAGGATAACTTTTGTCCATGTTATTTTGAGAAGACATAATTGCTTAGTTAGTATGCTTGAAGTATTATTATTATTATGTCAATATTAAACTTTTGTCTTGAATCTTCAATCTGAATATTCATACCACAATTAAGAAGAATTACATTGAAATTATGCCAAGTAGCACTCGCATCAAAATTATCTTTTATCATTTACCTACTCGAGGATCTAGCAGGAATTAAGCTTGGGGATGCCTCGATACATCTCCAACATATCTATAATTTTTATTGCTCCATGCTATATTATCTACTGTTTTGGACCATATTGGGCTTTATATTACACTTTATATTAATTTTGAACTAACCTATTAACCGGAGGCCCAGCCCAGATTTTTGTTTTTGCCTATTTCGTTGTTTCAAGAAACGGAATATCAAACGGAGTCCAAACGGAATGAAACCTTCGAACGTGATTTTCTCACCGAACATGATCCAGAGACTTGGACCCACGCAACAACCAACAGGAAGGCACGAGGTAGGGGTGCGCCCCCCCTGAGCGCCGCCTCCACCTCGTGGCCCCCTGTTGCTCCACCGATGTACTTCTTCCTCCTATATATACCTACGCACTCTCAATGATCGACACGGAGCCAAAACCTAATTCCACCGCCGCAACTTTCTCAGATCCACGAGATCCCATCTTGGGGCCTGTTCGAGCTCCACGGAAGGGGAATCCACCACGGAGGGCTTCTACATCATCATAGCCTCCGATGAAGTGTGAGTAGTTTACCTGACCTTCGGGTCCATAGTTACTAGCTAGATGGCTTCTTCTTTTGGATCTCAATACAATGTTCTCCTCCTCTCTCGTGGAGATCTATTCGATGTAATCTTATTTTTGCGTGTGTTTGTTGAGATAGATGAATTGTGGGTTTATGATCAAGATTATCTATGAGCAATATTTGAATCTTCTCTGAATTCTTTTATGTATGATTTGTTATCTTTGCAAGTCTCTTCAATTATTCGCTTGGTTTGGCCAACTAGATTGGTAGTTCTTGCAATGAGAGAAGTGCTTAGCTTTGGGTTCAATCTTGTGGTGTCCTTTCCAAAGGATGTATGGGCAGTAAGGCACGATTGTATTGTTGCCATCGAGGATAACAAGATGGGGTTTTTATCATATTGCATGAATTTATCCCTCTACATCATGTCATCTTGCTTACATGCTACTTCTATTTTCATTAACTTAATACTCTAGATGCATGCTGGATAGCGGTTGATGAATGGAGTAATAGTAGTAGATGTAGGCAGAGTCGGTCTACTTGTCTCTGGACGTGATGCCTATATACATGATCATACCTAGATACTCTCATAACTATGCTCAATTCTGTCAATTGCTCAACAATAATTCGCTCACCCACCGTAAAATACTTATGCTCTTGAGAGAAGCCACTAGTGAAATCTATGGCCCCGGTCTATTCTCTATCATATCAATCTTCCATCACTTTATTATTGCTTTGCTTTTTTACTTTGCTTTTATTTTACTTTGCATCTTTATACCAAAAATACCAGAAATATTATCTATCATCTCTATCGATCTCACTCTCATAAGTGATCGTGAAGGGATTGACAACCCCTAATCGCGTTGGTTGCGCTTGAGCTATTTGTTTTGTGTAGGTACGAGGGACTTGCGCGTGGCCTCCCAACGGATTGATACCTTGGTTCTCAAAACTAAGGGAATACTTACGCTACTCGCTGCATTATCCTCTCCTCTTCGGGAAATCCAACGCAAGCTCAAGAGGTAGCACAGTCCTCACAAATAAAGAAATCGCTGCACCTTCATGGGCCCAGCCTATCCTAAATTTCCTCGGTAAACAAGGAGCTGCCGATCGACGAGATCTCGCCCAAAGAAGTGCAACGGCAGCTGCATACACCATAGTCAACAGAGAGCTAGTGAGGCGCACACTGGTTTCTACCAGCGCACAGATGGAGCGGAGCAAGGCCACACAATTCTCAAAGACATCCATCAAGACTAATGTGGCTACCATGCGCTTCAAGAGCACTTGTCGCCAAAGATTTCCGCCATGGTTTTTTCTCGCCGACCGCTTAGAAGACGCCAAAGACTTGGTCCAAAAATGCAAGGGTGCCGTAAGTTCCGCTCCAAGCCACATCAGCCGGCCTCAGACTCAAGACTATTCCCATTGCCCGGCTCTTTGCTGTTCGAGGCCTAGACATGGTGGGACCATTCAAAACAGCGAGGCGGCATGACTCACCTACTTGTCACAAAGGACAAGTTCACCAAGTGGATAGAAGCAAACCGATCAAGAAGTCGAACGGTCCGATCACCGTGACTTTCATCTCCGACATCACCATCCGGTATGGCATACCACACAACATCATCACCGCTAATGGCACAAACTTTGCTAAAGGCGCTTTGGCCTGCTTTCGCGACGCAGGCATCCGATCGACTTGGCGCCCATTGCCCATCCGCAATAAACGGCCAGTGGAGCGAGCAAACGGCCTCATCTTGTCCCAAGATCAAGCCTCGACTGGTCGATCCTTTGAGCGCTCGTCGGCTGCCGCTCGACGAGCTGCCAGCCGCCCTTGAGCCTCGCGCGACAACTCCAAACAAGTCAACCGCTTCACGCCTTTCTTCCTCGCTCTATGCGGTCGGGTTGCCATCCCAACGGACATAGTATTCAATCACCTCGAGTCACCATGTACATCAAAGAAGAGGCGTAAGAAGCACGCCAAGACGGCGCCGATCCATTGAAGAGGGCCGGTTGTTGGCACTCAGCCGGTCCAACATCTACCAAAGCAGAGCTCAAGCGCCGATAATATAACCGAAGGTTGCCGAGATCTTTCCAAGAAGGAGACTCAGGTTCGGCTGATCCAAAGAAACAGCCGGTCAAGACAAGCTCTCGCCGCATTGGGAAGGCCCTTCATCATTAGCAAAGTGTTGGGCAATGACTTACTACCCGATCGACGCCGAAGCCTCGAGCCAAGAAGAGGACGACTCCGCAAGGAGACGGAATGGCTATGGAATGCAAATCTCTCCAAGATTTTACGCTTAACGCAGATGTACCATGCTACCTTTTGTATTAAAGTACAAGATTCGGGTCCCCGAGAAGATCTCGGGACTGCCCTCTTTATATATATGATAAGAATTATGCCTATGAGTATGTCAAGTTTTGTCACCGCACCGGTTCGACTAGTCGCCCGGGCTTGCCACCTTGAACTATGAAATGCTTCTCGCAATGGACAAGTAATGTGTGGTGTTGGGTTCTACGGTAGGGTGCGCTAACTGCAAATTTAAATTTTCCTATGCATGTAACATCCAGAACATGCTACGGAGATGGATCACGCTTGTTACCACTAGACGCCAGCAGCGCGGCAGCGGAAGAAGAGTTGGGGCAGCGTCCGAGTGGATTGTCTCCACCTCGTCCGATCTCCTCGAGCGCCGGTCGTCCGATCCCACGCACGAAGTTCGCCGGAGCGGCGCAAGTGCACCGCCTTCTAACGGTATCCGCTGCGGGGAGGAACGCCGTATGTGGACTGCTAGGTCCAATCACACTGGCGAGGGAGGTGGCTATTCGCAACACATGCAAACCCTAGTCGCAACATCGGGTTTATCAACCCACGAAAGTGTGCCGCACCTCCACTTTATATAGGCGCCCGTCGCTGGCTCAACACTTGGGCCTCGTGACGACCCTAAAGCCCAAAGTCTATTCAGTCACGTTCTTAGTCCAGTTCGGATAACATCCGACCAAAGGTCCTACTTAACGCACCTCGAGGTTCCTTCCTTGCCGCCAATTCTTAGGTTCAAGTCGGCTTGGTCACAGCTCGATCACCTCCGACGTACGGGTTGGTAGCGGCCTCTAGTAAGGCGTGCGACCACCAAGCGTATTTGATGAAGCTGGTTAGGCGAACCTGCATAACGGTCACACTTCTGCTCCTTTGCAAGACGATATATGTTGTCGGGCCTCAAGGCAGATGTCATCCTTGTGCTAACCCGACCTTCTTCTCGCTCAAAGGATACCGACCACAATCCGGATTATCTCATAATCCTTGTCGCATGGCCATGCTATTCCTGGTCGATCACACGAGGGCCCAGAGTATAACTCTCCCGATCGAGGGGCAATCCCATCTTGCTCGACCATGTCTCGCAAGCATGGGATTGGACAAACCCAAATCTACCTTTGTAACTACCACCATGGAGTAGCGCTTGGTCGGCCCAAAGCAAGTCTATCACCATCTCGAGTACATGCGCCACCAGGTCTTAGGACATAGAACGATGTTGTACTAGAGACTCACAGATGACATATCGCCATGGCCTCATAGTTGGGTCCGTCTGACTTGACCTTATTCGACTGGATCCGACTATGTCGAATCCGACCAGCCTTTCCAAGTCCATATTATCCGTTAGCATCCAATGTTCCATGGCTAGTGAGACCGAGCCATCGATCGTGTCATATGCTAGTCTAGTTCGCTATGCCCACACAGCCCTTTCGACTAGGGACCTTTAGGACAATCATCATACAATGCATAGTCCCACAAACAAGTCAATGCATTTGCCGATACACATCATTGATAATGTCCAAGGACTATCTTTATTCATAAACACATAGGAAATATCATCATACATGATTGCCTCTAGGCATATCTCCAACAGTCTCCCACTTGCACTAGAGTCAATCAAATAGACATCGAATGCCCATAGCTCTAACGTGCCCTCATGCTTGGGTTGTGGAAGCGGCTTAGTCAACGGATCGCAACATTTGCATCCGGTGAATCTTGCATAACTCTACATCACCATTCTTACGATCTTCAGACGTGATATTTCCGGTCTATGTGTCCGACCTTGTGGTGATTCCTCGCTCTTGGCTTGTGCGATGGCACCAGAATTATCACAATAAAGGTCCAACGGTTTCACCGAGGCTGGGAAAATACCAAGATCATCCAAAATGCCGGATCCAAACACCTTCCTTTGCAGCTTCACAAGCCACAATGTATTCGCTTCGTGGTAGAATCGCCATCGATCCTGCTTTGAACTCATCCAAGGTAATCGCTCCTCCGCTCAGACGCATAACGAATCCGGATCGTGGATCGATAATCATCTCTCGCCGCTTGGAAACTAGCATCGACGTAACCCCTCACGACAAGCTCTTCCTCACCTCCATAAACTAGGAACATCTCTTTAGTCCTTTTCGTACTTCAAAATAGTCTTTACCGCTGCCCAAAGGACTCTCACCGGGTTGGCCTGGTATCTACTTGTTAGGCTTATTGCAAAAGCAACATCGGCCTTGTACATATCATGGCATACATGATGGATCCGATTGTCGAGGCATACGGAATCCTACTCATCCCGCTTCGCTCATCGATGTCGAAGGACTCGAAGTCTCGCTTAGCCTTATACTATGTGAGAGCGGCAAGAACCCTTTCTTTGCCTCACCATGTTGAACCGCTTCAACACTTTATCTATGTACGCGTTTCGCTTAAGCCGAGCAGCCTCCTCGATCTATCTCTATAGATCTTAATGCCTAAAATATAGACTGCCTCACCAAGGTCCTTCATTGAAAACTTGCCATTCAATGATTCCTTTACCGAAGTTTAGCATCAAACATTATTTCCGATCAGTAGTATGTCATCCACATACAAGATCAAAACACTATCGAAGCTCCCACTTAACTTCTTGTATAAACAAGAATCCTCTTCACTTTTGATGAAACCGAGACCAAGTATGCACCTCATCAAAACGAATGTTCCAACTCCGAGATGCTTGCTTCAACCCATAAATGGATCTCTTGAGCTTGCATACCTTACTAGTGCTAGTCTCGATCGACAAAACCCTCGGCTGTATCATATACACGCCCTCGTTAAATTCTTCGTGAAGGAAAGCTGTTTTGACATCCATCCGCCATATCTCGTAATCAAATATGCAGCTATAGCTAGTATGATCCTCACCGATTTCAGATCGCTACCGCCAGTAAGTCTCGTCAGAGTCAATTCCTTGAACTTGTCCATAACCTTTAGCGATAAGTCGAGCTTTGTGGATCTGAACATTTCCATCCACATCGGTTTTCTTCTTAAAGACCCATTTGCAACCAATGGCGCTACGCCAGTGGCGGATCAACCAAGTCCTGCACTTGATTCTCATCCATGGACTTTAACTCAGATCTCATGGCCTCCACCATGCCTCGTAATCTGGCTCACCATCGCTCAGATATGTGGCCGCCTTGCCGCTTAGCAACAATACATCACGCACTCAAGAATCTTTCCGACTCCGTGGTTCCGGGTGCCGCCCACTACAGGTTCCCGACCGACTCGTATGATCTCATCACCAGCCGAGCTGCCCCGAGTGGTCCTCGATTTCTTCGAGTCGAACTGCCCTCCCACTCGCCTCCCGACCGAGAAACTCTTTCTCAAGGAAAACCCTGCTCCGAGCAACAAACACTTTGTTCTCTTCCCGTTGTAGAAGCTATATCCCAAGGTTTCTCTGATATCCCACTTAATATGCATTTATATGACTTAGGTGTAAGCTTGTCCGACATAAGTCGCTTGACAAATGCTTCACAACCCCAAATCTTTAGAAAAGACAAACTGACTCTTCCTACCCACATCTCATGTGGTGTCTTGTCTACGGATTTTGATGGCACCCTATTAAGTGTGAAAGCTGCAGCTTAGAGCGATCCCCAAAATGACAAGGGTAAATCCGATTTGTTCATCATAGACCGGACCATGTCCAACAAGGTCCTATTCCTCCGCTCCGACACGCCGCTTTGTATGCACTGAGGTGTGAGCTGAGGTACTATACCTCGACTTTTCGTGATGATCATCAAACTCCTGGCTCATGTACTCACCTCCACGATCGATCGCAGGCTTTTATTGTCTTGCCGAGCTGATTCTCAACCTCGCTCAAACTCTTAGAACTTTTCAAAAGTCTCCGACTTGTGCCTCATCAAATAGATATATCCATATCTACTCAAGTCGCCGGTAAAAGTCATGAAGTACCGATAGACACCTTCCGCTTGTGCTCATTGGACCACACACATCACCGTGTATAAGCTCCAACAATTTCTGACGCCTCTCGCAACTCTTTGCGAAAGGAGACTTAGTCATCTTGCCGAGCAAGCATGATTCACATGCCTCGAACTATTCCAAGTCGGACGGGTTAGGAGCCCATCATCATGGAGCTTCTTCATGCTTTCGCATAATGTGTCCAAGCCGCAATGCCGTAAGTATGTCGGATTTATCTCATTAGGCTTATGCCTCTTGACATTTACATTATAGACCGGTTCTGTTCTAGATTCAATATAAATAACCCATCAACAATGGGTGCATAGCCGGAACATACCATTCAAAAATATCGAACAACCATTGTCCTTTAAATTGAATTCATAACCTTGACTCATCAAACATGAGGCAGAAATAATGTTCTGACTAAGCAGGAATGTAATAACAATTATTCAATTCCATAATGAATCCGAAGGAAGTCGAGCTGATCATGCCGACCTCCAACGCAGCAACTCTTGCTTTGTTGCCAATTCGATGTCAATCTCCCTTGTGCCACACGCCTAGTTCTTACCAGCCCCCGATCGAGTTGCAAATATGAACAACCGATCCGTATCAAATACCCAAGAGCTACTAGGTATGTCAGCAAGGTAAATGTCTATAACATATGCAACAAGTGTACCTTGCTCAAGAAGCATTTCCGCCTTCTTGCCATGCTCGCAAGCCACTTGCTACGCTTCCTCTTCCAAGGACCGTCTCCTTGCATAGTGATAGGAACGGTCTTTCGAGTCCGTCCAGATTTTGTGCAGCGGCAGAGGTTACCGCCTCGCGTCTTTGCCTTAGCCTTTTTCTTGACCAACTCTTCTTGAACTTAGTCGATTTCGCACCATCAACACTTGATGCGCGTTTTCTAATATCCTGCTCGCCACCTTGAGCATCCCATGCAATTCAGTGAGCTTATCCATGCCATGCATATGATAGTTCGAGATGAACGCCCCATAGCTGGGCGGAAGAGAACCCGTAACAAGATCAAGTAGTCACCATCCAAGAGCCGGAAGCCCAAATGATCCAAAGCTTGCACATATCCAATCATCTTGATCATGTGGGCTCTGGATCACCTTCAGCCGCAATCCATCAAGGATCGCCAGACGCTGAACCTTTCGGTCCTAGCCTATGTCTGAAACATGCTCTTGAGACTCTCGATCATATCGTAAGCCTCAACGCTTTCAAATGTCTGTTGCAAATCGGCTCCATACAAGCCAGATCGATGAAATGATCTCCGCTGATTCATCAACGAAGTTTCGTAGGCATTTTTAGCTGTGGCACTAGCATTATCAGCAGGTTCCTCTCGAAGTGGATCTCTAGAACATGTTCTTTTATCGTGCTTGAGAACAATTCTCAGATTTCTATACCAGGTGGTAAAGTTTGTTCCATTCAGTTTATCCTTTTCCGTAATTAATTTCAATGCAAAGTTGGGTTGAGCAGGTGGTGCCATTGATCTACAACAGAAAATATGCAATCACTAAGCAATGTGTTTATGTAGAGTAATTCTAGCCTAAATGAAATACTCCCACCGAAGCCAAGATCCTCCGCAAACTCTCAAGATTCAAGATCCGACTAGCGATGCGATTAGTGAGCTTTAGCATCACTACTAGCCAACATACCTATCCGTAAGCAACTCCCTGCTAATCGTGATTCTATACGACTCCTGCCGGTCGGGAAGGTATCTCATACCCTGCTCCAACCTTTGCCACAAGGCCCAAAACCATTTTGATAGCCTTGTCAAGTTAACTCGATGCAAGGTATGTCCGTGTCCCACACCTAACCCTTCAGTTCAAGGACACCCAGAGCACCCCAATTTTATGAGCCCACTACTAGACGATTTTGACGGCGAAGGTGCAACATCGGGATGGCAATTTGCTTGATATTCATGAGGGATCATTCTATCATTTTAACATGCATAGAAACAAAGAAGCATAACAATCACAAATATAACACATATTGTGAAATAGTATGGCTCCTTCATGGACGCTCTTCCAGTCGGCCCGATTCGATGACCATCTACAACTCCATCTTGTTTGTCACGCCGACGCCAAGCCACCAACCTGATCTCTATTATCCAACTACTACAACTAGTAATGAATTTACATAGAGTCACAAGTCGACACGCAGGTCGTTATACATTATAATGACAACACTTTATTCCTGCCGTACTGACAAACATGACACGCAGGCCACGTGATAAATTACACACATGCATCACATACACATGAGCCATACTATTCACATCAAACCTGCAAAACAAAGTTATGCATAGAATCGCATTCTACCAGTTTGTGTGTCGGGTACGAAATACACGGCGCTAAGCACACGGCGGTACGTTTTCGGAAATCACAGATCACACGCTACGCACATGGTGCTACGTTTTCGGAAATCACAGATCACATCTGAACTCCGATCACGCCGAATTCTCTGACTTGACCGATCTTATCGATCATCGCTAATCTGATTCGGATTTACGCTTTCACCGTTAACCCCATGCGGCGGATGACCGACCGGTAGGGGTAGATCGTGTCACCAATTCATCGATCCCGGATTTACGTAAAATATAGCCTCAACGATCCCCATGTGCAGCTTGATCACATCAACCGTGCACATAGCCGATCTCTTCAAGGACAACAGATCTCATATCCGCCTCCACATATCTAATATGCATACGATCTCAATCCAAATCCTATAACAGAGGCTCGTACCACTGTTGTTCTACGGTAGGGTGCGCCGATCGCAAATTTAAATTTTCCACGCATGTAACATCCAGAACATTCTACGGAGATGGATCACAGCTTGTTACCACTAGACGCCGCAGTGCCGTGCAGCTGGAAGAAGAGTTAGCAGCAGCGTCTGAGTGGATCGCTCCTCCTCGTCCGATCTCCCTCGAGCGGCCGGTCGCTCGATCCCACGCATAAGTTCGGCCGGAGCGGCGCAAGTGCACCGCTCTAACGGTATCCGCTGCAAGGGAGGAACGTCAGGCGGCGGACTGCTAGGTCCGATCACACGCTTAGCGGCGAGTGGAGGTGGCTATTCGCAACACATGCAAACCCTAGTCGCAACGCCAAAGCGATCAACCCACGAGTGTGCCACACCTCCACTTTATATAGGCGTCTGTCATGGCTCAACACTTGGGCCTCGTGACGGACCCTAAAGCCCAAAGTCTATTCAATCATGCTCCTAGTCCAGCTCGGATCACATCCACCAGTGTCCCCATTTAACGCACCTCGTAGGTTCCTTCCCTTGCTGCCAATTCTTAGGTTCAAGTCGGCTTGGTCACAGCTCGATCACCTTCGACCTCCACGGGTTGGTAGCGGCCTCTAGCAAGGCGCATGGCGACCACCAAGCATCGATGAAGCTGGTTAGGCTAACTCCGCATAACATGTCACACTTCTGCTCCCTTTGCCAAGACGATATATGTTGTCGGCCCAAGGCGGACTGTCATCCTTGTGCTAACCTCGACCTCTTTCGCTCCAAAGGATACCTCACCACAATCCGGATTATCTCATAATCCTTGT
>JAHIAM010001041.1:0-96394 GCA_021605205.1 Aegilops longissima | reverse complement strand
CGATCACGTTGATCGAATCATCGATGATGAAGCAGGGGCAACAAGGACCAGGTGGAGGTTACTGATGGATCACTAACCAACCTATACTAAGCAGTTTAGGATAAGCAGGTTACAAAAGTAGGCTATGCATCAGAATAGGAGCAATCAATTACAGTAGCAAAATCTAACGCAAGCATGAGAGAATGGAATGGGCGATATCAGGATGATCAAAGGGGGGCTTGCCTGGAAGCTCCGCTGAAAGAGAAGAAGGGTCGTCGTTGACGTAGTCGATCACATGGGCAGCATCGGTCTCGGGGTCTACCGGAGAGAAGAGGGGGAAGAAACAATAAATATAAAGCAAACAAAGCATAGCATGGCAATATGATGTGCCGGGTGTGACCTAACATATGGCTACACGATAAAGGTGAAGGGGGAAATCAACCGGGAATGTTTTCCCGGTTCCGGACCTGTGTTAGACATATGACCGGAGGGGGAATGTTCCATGTTCAGATAGTTAGAGGCAGCTGACAGGTAAACGGACCGCGTATCCGGATTCGTCTCGTTTTTCTGAGCAACTTTCATATATAAAGTTTTTCGATCCGAGCTATGGTTTATTTTCTACGAATTTCTAAAGTTTCAAGTATTTTCTGGAATTTTTCAAATTAACAGAAATGGAATATGACATCAGCATGATGTGTTGATGATGTCAGCAGTCAACAGAGCGGCTGACCAGGTCAAACCTGACCAGTGGGTCCAGTGGGACTCACATGTCATTGACAGTGGTTTAATTAGCTGAGTTAGTTTAATCTAATTAATCTAATTAGTGGATGGGGCCTACTGGTCAGTGGGTAATTAGTGTTCTAATTAATTAATTTAATTAATTAACATATTTAGTTATTTATGAAAAGCATTTTAACAGGCGGGACCCACATGTCATAGGCAGGGGCCAGCCCAGTCATCACAGTTGACTTAGTCAACAGAAGGGCCCATCGTCGCTGACCCAAATGGGTGGGCTCTGTGTCGCCCACGCCGGCGTCGGCGCAAGAATTATGCTTGGCGATCAAATCGCGCGCAGGGGCTCGGGGCTTGCCGGAATTCCGTTTCCGCGGGTCAAAACGTGTGCCGCGAACCATGTTCGAACACGCGTGGCCTCGCGCGTCCAACGGTGGGGCTCGCATTGGCTGGGGGGGGTGGCAAGGTCACTGATGGCGAGCCGGGGCGGAGGCCGTGGGCGGAGCTAGTCGGGGCGTGGCTGTGGTGCGCATTGAGCGGATCAGGGAGTTGCGTTCGACTAAGCGAGGCAGCACACATCCAGGAGGGTGAGCCGCGCGAGCGAGGGCGGCCGGAGCGGGGCTCTGCAGCAACGAGCGACGGCGGCCTGAGCTTGGCCATGGCGTGGGGGGACCAGCTAGCGTGCGTGCGCGAAAGAGAGAGGGGGGGAAAGTGAATCTCACCAAGGAGCACAAGAGGGCTCGACGGCGCTTAGGAGCAGCGGGGGGGTTAGGAGCAACGGCGACGTCAAGGTGCCCGGAGATGGGGCCGAGGATTAACGGCAGCTGCGGTGCTTCCTGTTCAATGAGGGCGCCAATCGAAGGAGTCGACCTCATGAGCTCACCGACAGGTCACGCAAGGGGTCACGGTGGCGTGACAACGACGGGAGGCGGCGATTACGCCAAAGGCCGATGGGGAACGAGGGGTAGAGGAAGTGAGGGGGTGGATCTAGGAGGAGGGCAGGCGAGTGGGAGAGTGGGAGTGGCGGTAGGTGAGGGGAGAACTCGAGGCGTCCGGGGCCTTATCCTCTCGCGGGGGTGTCGCCGGCAAGGTGGCTGGGCGGCGACGGGCGCGCGCTGTCCTGCCCGGTCGGAGGAACAGGAAGCGACCGGGGGAGGGGGAGTGGGCCAGCTTAGCTAGGTCAGTTGGCTCGGGCCAGGCACTGTGCACTTGGCCCAGTGCACAGTGGCTTGTGCTCTTTCTCTTTTTTTTTCTTTTTTAAGCATCAGTTTCAAATAGCTTAGGCCATTTAAACACTTTGAAAAAAATTAGGTTCACCACAAATATTCATTGTGGATTATTTGGCACAAGATGAACATTTGAGTTTTCATGTTTGAGCATTTTGAATTTCACTCATAATTTGTAATCGAATTCAACTGGAATTTGAAAGAGAGAGGAGACAATGATGATCAAACACTTGTTTAAAAAAATGATTAACTTAACCCCAGGGGTTACTGTAGCATCATTACACCAGGGTGTTACAACTCTCCTCCTCTAAAAGAAATTCTTGTCCCGAGAATTAAGAGGTAGAAGGGAAAAGATCGGGGTATTCAGCCCGGAGGTTATCTTCGCGTTCCCAAGTTGCTTCATCTTTAGTATGATTCGACCATTGCACCTTGAGAAACTTGGTAACCTTCTGGCGGGTTCGACGTTCAGCTTCTTCAAGAATGCGAATCAGATGCTCTTTGTATGTGAGATCACCTTGAATTTCAATTAATTCCGGATCCACTTCGCGTTCCGGATCCTTGAAGCAACGATGAAGTTGCGACACGTGGAAGACATCATGGACGTGAGAGAACTGAGGTGGCAACTCTAGTTGATAAGCCACTAGTCCACGACGGGCGAGAATACGGAAGGGACCAATGTAGCGAGGAGCTAGCTTGCCCTTGACTCCAAACCGACGAGTGCCTCTCAAAGGAGTGACACGCAAATAAGCTTGTTCACCAGGTTGATAAGTTGAACCCTAGTGTTTCCGGTCATAGTTGCTCTTCAGCTTGTTGAATAATGTCTGGACCAATGAGCGTCCGTTCCCTAGTTTCTGACCAATTCAGAGGGGTTCGGCACTTACGTCCATAAAGCACTTCAAAGGGTGCCATCTTCAAGTTGGCTTGATAGCTGTTGTTATAAGAGAACTCCGCATAAGGGAGAGATTCTTTCCACTTCTTGCAGAAAGAAATAACACAAGCCCGAAGCATGTCTTCAAGAATTTGACTGACTCGCTCGACTTGGCCTTGGGATTGGGGATGATAAGTAGTGCTCCAGGTAATATGAGTTCCCATTGCCTCTTGGAAACTATCCTTAACTTTGAATTGAATATACCGTCATGGTTCGAATCGATTCCTTCGAATGCCGTGGAGTGACACAATTCAGAGATATACAAGTTTGCTAATTGACTAGCAAAGGATTGTCTCCTTGATCGCGTAAAGTGAGCAACCTTCGAGAATTGGTCGATGACGACAAAGATAGCATCGTTACCTTTCTGAGACTTGGGAAGGCCAGTGATGAAGTCCATTTGGATCTTACCCCACTTCCATTCAGGAATAGGAAGCGGTTGTAAAAGTCCAGGCGGTTTCTGAGTTCTGCTTTGACGCGACGACAAACGTCACATTCTTCGATATATCGGGCAATGTCTTGCTTCATTTTAGACCACCAGTACTTCTGACGGATGTCTAGATACATCTTGGTACTTCCCGGATTTATAGAGAGAGGGGTGTTATGTGCTTCTTTCATCACCTTTTCTCGCTATAAGCTCGAATCGGGTACTACAATGCGATCTCTCAAGTATAAGGTTCCATCTTCACCAAGTGAGAAATCTCTCGATTTCTAAGGCAAGATCCTTTTTCATCGATCAACGTGAGCATCTTTGGCTTGAGCAGAATTAATTGCTTTCAGAAGAGTTGGTTCCAGTACAAGGTTATTCAGAGAACCCTGTGGAACTAGTCGAAGGTTCAACTTGCAAAGTTCTTCATAAAGGCGGGGTTGAGCTTTATGAACCATGTGGCTATTGCAATAAGACTTGCGGCTCAAGGCATCAGCCATTACATTAGCCTTGCCAGGGGTATAGGATATACCGCAGTTGTAGTCAGCAATAGCTTCCATCCATCGCGAGGTTCAGATCTGGTTGAGTAAACAGGTACTTCAGACTCTGATGATCGGTGAAGATCTCATAACGATTACCGAGAAGGTACTGTCGCAACAACTTCAATGAATAAATAACCGCTGCAAGCTCGAGGTCATAAGCAATCACTCTGCGCTCTTGCATTAGGACGCAGCCTAATCCTTGTCGTGAAGCATCGCAATAGATGACGAAGTCCTTGCGAGAATCAGGGGGAGCAAGCACTGGGGCAGAAGTCAGCTTGTCCTTGAGTGCCTGGAAACTTTCCTGACACTTTTCAGTCCAATCAAACTTAACGCCTTTGTGTACCAGATTGGTCAGTGGCTTGGCGATCTTGGAGAAGTTCTCGACAAAGCGGCGACAATAGCTGGCTAGTCCGAGAAAGCTTCTAACTTGTTTGATAGTCTTCGGAGGGGTCCAGTCAAGAATAGCCTGAACGCGCTCTGGGTTGACGACAATACCATCCTTGGAGATGACATGCCCAAGGTAGGTTACTTCAGGAAGCCAGAATTCGCACTTGGAATACTTGGCATAAAGTTGATGCTCTCGAAGCTTTTCTAGAACAAGACGAAGATGTTCAGCATGTTCTTCTTTATTCTTCAAATATACCAGGATATTATCCAGATAGACTACGACAAACTTGTCGAGGTAATCCATGAATATGTAGTTCATCAGACGAGAGAATGTGGCTAGAGCATTGATCAAACTGAATGACATGACGGTGTACTCATATGAACCATATCGAGTAACGAAGGCGGTCTTGGGAATATCCTCATCACGAACACGGATCTGGTGGTAACCCAACCTCAAGTCGAGTTTAGAGAATATCGGTGAACCAGCCAGTTGATGATACAGATCATTGATCCGAGGCAGGGGATATTTGTTCTGAATTGTAGCTTGGTTGATAGGATGGTAGTCTTGGACCAAACGATTCGTTCCATCCTTCTTCTTCACAAAGGCTCCCCAAGCAGAGGAACTTGGACGAATGAAACCACTGCGAAGAGGTTTGTCGATTTCCTCCTTAAATTCAAGGAGTTCATGAGGCGACATCTTGTAGGGCCGTTTAGCGATAGGAACGGTGCCTGGTTTCAAGTCGATGACGAACTTGTCACAGCCCTAGAGCTTGCTTGTAACTAGTGGCATTGCATCCATGCATCATGTTTAAATTTTCATGAAATTTGAAATGGGGATGACAAACCCTAGCACTAAATGAAATGCATTTAGGATCAAAATAAAAATATTTTCAATGAACCCAGAATGCCCTTTAGAAAAATTCATTATTTTGATGAAGGTGAAAACCTCTGCCAAAAATAATGCACTCATTTTTTTGGCCACTCCGGATTTTTAAATTAACTCATATTGTATTTGAGTTGGGGCCTTTAAATGCTATATATATTTTAGATGCTCCAAAATGTTGGAAATTGTTAAGGTTCCCTCAAATAATTCGTAAAGCACCCATAATCGCTCCTCGATTTTATGAAATGGTTTGGTATTATTACTAAATCAAAACAAATTACAGAAAATAGAAAACAAAAAGAAAATGCAATTAAGAAAGGACTAACCTGGCGCTCACCTGAGGCCCACTTACCTGTAGCCGGCCCAACTTGACCAGCCCAGCCCACCTACCTCGCCGTGTTGCCTTCCTTCCGCCAAGAGGGCGAGGCGAGGCGTGGCGCGCGCCCGAGAGCCCCGGCCACCTCCTGCTTCCAACTCCTGCTGCCTCCCCGTCCCCATTCGAGCGCCACGGAGACGCCAACACCCCTGCATCTCTCCCCTCTCTCCCCTGGGCTTCCCGGCCCTCCTCTCTTCTTCCGCAACGCCACCGCCACCGCCGCTTGCTGCCACCACGCCACAGCTACTCCTCGCCCCTCACAGCCCACGAGCCCGCGTAGTCTCCCCCGCCCTTCCACCGAGCCAAGCCACCAGACGCCCAGAAGGCCGCTATCGCCACCATCTTCAACCTCGAGCCGGTCACCGCCGATGTCGATTCGCCGCCGCCGCCCCCGAAAGCAAGCCGAGTCCTCTTCGTGATCGCCGTGAGCTCCACTCCGCTTCTCCTTCCTTTTGCTTGTTCCCGTGCCGTAGCACCTTCCCCACATGCCCGAGCACCTCCGTCCGCCATGGCCGCGTAGCTCTCGACTCGAGCCCTCTCGCCAACCTGTGGCACGAAGCGTGCTCGTGGCCCGCGGATGCCACCTAGCCCATCGCCTTCTCCCTAGCGCACCGCAGCCTCGCTCCCGTGCGCCAAACTCTCGGCCGCCGCCTGCCGCCACCACCGACGCCACAGCCCATCACAGCTCTCTCCGCCTCCTCCGATGCGCTGTGGACTCGACGAACCCAGAGAACAAACGGCGAGGCAAATGGTTGCCCGTAGCTCGCTTCGATGAACTTCCGTCGTCGGATGTGCTCGCCGGCCCAACTCCGGTGAGGTGACGTGGCGCCCTTAGCCAAGCTAATTACCGTGTTAATCTCGCCTCGTGTCACCGATGCATCGCCCCACCACCCTAATTAAACCACGGAGTAAACCCTGCTTAGTTTGTTAATCGAGTGGCCCCACGATCGGCGCTGACCTCACCGATGTGTCCATCGACCGTCCCACCCGCCATCCACCCAACCAGCCCTCGTTACATCGACGATGGGTCCCACAGGTCAGGTTTGACCTGGAGGCGCCCAGTTGACCTGCTGACATCAGGGTGATGTCATGCTGACGCAATAACCCATTTTCTGGATTTAAATCTAATTCAGGAAATTCCAGAAAATGTTTAAAACTTGTAAAATTCATAGTAATTCAACCGTAACTCCAAATCAAACAAATTATATATGAAAAATGATCAGAAAATTATGAAGAAGCTGTTTATGGCACTTTCATGCATGATTGAACAAGTTAACCTCACTGAATAGGATGAATCATGATTAGGGTAATTTATGAACTAGTATTTGGAGTTGGAGTTTAACCTTGTTTGAATTCCACTTCAATTAACTTGCCTTACTGCTGCATTAGGTCAATTCAGTTCCTTAACATGACATGTCATTCATTTATTCGTGCATTGCATTGATTGTGTTTCTTCTTGTTTGTCGGTGGTTGTTCCCTCTCGATAGACGTGGTTTCGACGATGAGTTCGATGACACCGATGAAGAACTATATTATCTTCTAAGTGCCGTGCAAGCAAAACCCCTTGTTCATTCCGACACAATCCCACTCTCTCGCTCCTGCTCTCTTTTACTGCATTAGGACAACAATGATTTATCTGTTACTTGCCATGTAGCTGAACCCTTTATCCTCTCTGCATGACCTGTCATTCCACAAGAATAGATGAAACCCACTAGCATGAGTAGGAGTTGTTTGAGCCCTGTTGTGCCTACTCATTCATGCTTGTTTGTCATGCCTGCTATCGCTTAGAGTTGAGTCAGTCCGATTCATCGGGATGAATCGGAGGTGTGAACATGTCCCATCGTATGAGCTAAGTGTGTGAACACGATTTGGTAAAGGTAGCGTGAGAGGCCATGTAGGAGTACATGGTGGGTTGTCTCATTGAAACCGCCCTCGTGAACTGAGTTCTGTGTTTGTGATCCATGAACAGCTACTACCACGCATTGGAATGCTTAAGTGCCCTCTCGACTTATTAATCAACTCGATCTCTGTCCGTGAGTTGCAACTAGTTTCGTGTTTGTAGGATATGTGTTGGAGGTCGTATGAAGCGCTGACCCTAGGGGTGGGCTATGTTATGTAGATACACCGTGGCACGGTGTACCGGGCGCCTGCTTGGTGTCTCGGAACCCTGCCACATCGCTTGGGGCCGTGAGCGACACCCGGCCGGATCTCCTTGCGGATGGAACCCTAATAGGCGATAAACCCGACTAGAGACTTGTGTGGTTAGTCGGTCATGGCCGACTCCTCGCTAGGCTTCCGCTGAAGGTTGCCGAGATACACGAGGTGTACATGGCGGTAAGTGGCGAGAGCGTGTGAAGAAGTACACCCTGCAGGGTTAATATGATCTATTCGAATAGCCGTGTCCGCATGAAAAGGACTTCGGGTTGCCTATATCAGTTCATAGACAAGTGAAAGTGGATACTCTAAAATGCGCAAGATAAGCGTGAGTGCTATGGATGGCGCTTCTCGTGAGGGAGACGGAGCGGTCCATAGTGGTGTATTGATATGGTGAATATGTGGACTCGTAGCGCCACCTCAAAAGAGTTACTTGCAATGTAGTTCAGATAGCCACCGAGTCAAAGCTGGCTTGCGCAGCCAAACTCCACCACCCCCTTTGTTGATAATGATGCATATGTAGATAGTTCTCGATGTAAGTCTTGCTGAGTACGCTTGTACTCACGCTTGCTTATTTTATGTTTTGCAGAGACATCGGTCTCGCTAGTAGTTCCACTTGGACTTCGACGCTTAGCTTGTTACCTCAGCTACGATCTTGTGCCCTCGGCAGATCTCGTAGATAGTCGCTTCTCAGCCTTTTTCATTTATAGTTGTCTATACTCGACATGTTTAGCTTCCGCTTGTGTTTTGACTTGTATGTTTCGAGTGTTGGGTCATGAGACCCATGTTTGTAATATCTCGCTCCTCGGGGCCTAAGGAATAAATATTTGAGTCGTAGAATTATGTTGTGCTGCCATGTTGTATTTACACATATTGTGCATATTGTGGGTATGTTTGAAATGCTTGGTATATGTGGGATCCGACAATCTAGTTGTTTATCCTTGGCAGCCTCTCATATGGGGAAATGTAGTCTAGTGCTTCCTGAGCGATAGTTGTCCGCTACAGCCCGGTTCACCGGAGTCCTGCTAGCCCAAAGACTACTGCTTTGGATACTTGATCGCCGACATGTGTTTCACTTGCTCTTATGTCTGTCCTCGGGAAATGTCACGCTGGTGACATCCGAGTCCCGCCTAGCTCTGCTACAGCCGGGTTACCGGAGTCCTCATAGCCTAGTGCTACAGCCCGATTCATACGTTGATGACCGACATGCTCGTTGTGATTCATGTATGCCTGTCCCCATGGGTTAGTGCCGCTTTGGGTTCACGACTAGCCATGTCGGCCCGGTTCTTCATCATATGGATGCTAGCAACACTATCATATACGTGAGCCAAAAGGCTTAAACGGTCCCGGCCATGGTAAGACGACACCTGGGAATACCGTGCGTGAGGCCGCAAAGTGATATGAGGTGTTACCGCTAGATCGATGTGACTTGGAATCGGGTCCCGACAGCGTTGGTATCGATCCCCGATCATCAGAGGATTACCAAGCCAAACCGGTCAAGTTGTGTCTAGAAATGCTTTAGTTATGTAAGGGAATTGATTGTGGAGGAACGAAGGCTCTTTTTACTCCTTATACCTCATGGCCTTCTCGATCTAAGTCATCCTCTTCTCTTCTACGGGTTTAAGAACTAGGCTTCTCATCTATCTATCAGATGACGTGTTACTAATCCTTAGACTTTTAAGATTGTTGGTTTCAAGCCTCGCTTCAGCCTCCTACTATTTCAGATGTTAACCGTTGATCTCGTAATCTTGTTATGATGTTGTAGAGTGGTTATGCCACCATTTTGCATGATGTCTCAAATCTTTTGAGCATTTACAGCCGCTATGTTGTCCGAGTCATCCTGTGTCTCTAAATAGTCCGATGCATTTGCAAATCCTTCTCTCCTTTTCTAATGTTCTTCCGGGCCGATTAATCACATAAATTAGTATGTTGAGGTATCTCGCTGCCTCAACATATATGTTGGGGTTGTTATTATGACCTAGGTGTTTTAGGGAGTCACCTAGTAATCTAGCCATATTTTGTGTTCTCGGTGTGATGATTCTGGCCATTATTCTTGAAAGCATCCCGTGATGTTATTAGTTGGTAGGCATTCTATTCCTGGGTTCTTGAACCCGAGATTCACCCTACTTCATGTTGTTAGTATTTACTAGTTCCTTTAGGATATTAGTAACCTTTGCATTAGTCCTCGAGGTCCGTGGTATTTCCTTCTTCCAAATGCTATGAACCGCTTATGGCAGAAGTTCCTCGCTGAACTAAGGGATCACAATCAGAGTACTCTTGAGGAGTTCTCCATTCATAATTGTGAATCCGCCAGCCTACTTTCCTGCATGGGTTATCCGGAAGAACCTGTTGAACTTGATTCGACATACTAACCTATGCATCCACAACTCGTAAAGTTATATGCTCCTCGAGTTGTTCCTCCTTAGTTGTATTCTCGACCCCCTACCACAATTGATAGTCAAGGGTATGCGGCATTCGCTTATCGATGCCTATTACTCTTGTGGTCCGCTGCCATTCTCGTCTCGAATGACTTGGAGAAACAAACTCCAGACTCATCCATATCCGGGATTGGGTCAACGTAGTTGTATTCCGCAGATCAAAATGCCAACCCAACTTTTGAGTCTGTTCCACCTGGAGTGTTACCATCTTATGTCAAGAATGTCATGGGAATTGCACAACCTCTTATGAATTCTTGACACAGTGATACTTCTCGCTATCATTATTCATTCCTCGGTCCCGTGTTGTTGTAACCGGAATGCTGACAGGTGAATCGTGATGTGTGAAATCAATACTCCTAGCAACCGTGTTGCTTGGTAGTAAATGGACAATATTCTCATTCTTAGCGTGTTGGTTGCTAAATCATCATCCTAAGGTTGATCGTGCCACCTAGTCCTTATTTCTGGTGCACTCTTTGATCAATGAGTTAGGATTGTGTCAATCCCTCACTCTTTTGATCATATCGTCTTGCCGTGAAAAGCAAGATTGTTCTCGAGCTTAGCAACATATTGGTGGTTCGTGACTTTCCAAATATCTTCTTGGAAGTGTTACCAGGTTGTCACCTGACCGCTATGTTGAGTTCGTGATCATATTGGTTTTCCTCTAGACCACCCATTCTCCAAGAATCTGTGTTGGATATCCCTGAGCTAGTTGGTTGAGCTAGACAACAACTTGGAGAGTTGGAAGATAAAGCTTTGCTTAACTTAGTTCATCTCTAAGTGATATCTTCTGTGCGTGTGTGTGTTGAAGAAAGATGATATCTCCATTGATTGGTCCTCGTAATCAGTTGTTGGATCTATTGCCTTGTCAATCCTTTGATTTGAGTGTGGGCTATCGTCAAATCAAATCAGTACCAACGATGCTCGTGATGTTGTCTTACTCGTGGTTGATCCCTCGAGCATATACCATTACATCTTTTGGTCTGACCAATGCTATCACCGTTTTCACATGATGGTGGAAGTCCAAAGGATATGGAAATTCCGATGAGTTGCCGTTGAGCCCATCAAAGAACATTTTGTCTCCCCATGATTCATGTTGAACATCAACCTAGTGTTGAAAACTTTGTAAGCAATGCCTTCTGTTCCGCTCATGAAGCCTATGCTTGGATGGAAGAAGTGACTTCCTCAATTCATGTGCTTTAGGTGTAAGTTGCCGCCATGAATTTGAGAAAGGTTTGTTTTGCTTCCTCCGAATCATCCCAAGTCACCATGCTCAGCAAAGTATTCTATGGTCCGATAGACCGATCATCTTCATTCCATATGCAATTCCTAGCACCCCAAGCCACTGATTGATTTGTTCAAGGAGAAGAAGTTCCTTCCTAAGAGCTAATCCGGACTTATGTAAGGACTTCGTTATCCGCAATGATGGTTCTTAATCAGAACTCGGTAGTGTTTTATTATAAAACTACTATGTGGCCATGCTTGTCTGGGACAACGTGTCACCTGTTTGTAGCAGAACCCGCTCATGTTTTGGAGCTTACTACCATAGTCCATCTCCCGAGAATCTCGCAACATCATCTCGTCGATTTGTGTTGCAACCTTTCCTTTTCAGACATGCTGAGTTTGAAGTATCCTATCACCAATCGGATCTGAATCTCAGGCAGATATGATGGTTGGAACATTCCCAACAGTTGCATTTTGTTCCCAGCTTGCACCCCATTGTGCCAATTTCCATGGGCTGCCCCTCTCAGTAGTTGCTGTCCAATATCATCTTCAAAAGTGGACTTACCATGGGTCCCATCCATTTCTGATGATAAGCAAAATCATCCATCGCGTTGTCTTCAACAAGGTAGTCCACATCATCCATTCTAGTCCGAGTATGTCATTCTTTCGAACTCTTTCAAATGATCGATTGTGATTGCCTTAGGCTGGTATAGAGAGTTCCAATGATCTATGGATCAAAAGTAATTCTTTTTGCCACTTAAGGGAACAGCTCAACGAGTCACTTTTCCCAAGGTGCCCCGTTACGGAATCCTGGCAATTACTTCCTCGCCACCTTGACACCATCCACCATCTCTCTAAGTGTGGAATTGATGCCACCAAATCAAACCTCGTTGTTTGTTCTTCCATCCCTCTCAATGTGTTTTGTGTCTCACTCCATGAGTTGATTCTGAGTGCTTGACCTTCGAGGAGATCAATTCCTGTGGAGTTTCTTTCTGTCGTCGTTGTGTTGGATGAAGTTCTCAAAGCAAGACGTCGAGATCAAGATGATGCAATGAATCAACATCCTCGAGAAAGACATCTGGATCGTGAAGTTTGTGCTAGCTTGTGTCCCCCCCTGTCTTCTTACCTCACGTCTTGAATCTCGGGACGAGATTCTTGTTTAGTGGGGGTGAGTTGTCACAGCCCTAGAGCTTGCTTGTAACTAGTGGCATTGCATCCATGCATCATGTTTAAATTTTCATGAAATTTGAAATGGGGATGACAAACCCTAGCACTAAATGAAATGCATTTAGGATCAAAATAAAAATATTTTCAATGAACCCGTAATGCCCTTTAGAAAAATTCATTATTTTGATGAAGGTGAAACCTCTGCCAAAAATAATGCACTCATTTTTTGGCCACTCGATTTTTAAATTAACTCATATTGTATTTGAATTGGGGCCTTTAAATGCTATATATATTTTAGATGCTCCAAAATGTTGAAATTGTTAAGGTCCCCAAATAATTCAGAAGCACCCATAATCTGCTCCTGGATTTTATGAAATGGTTTGGTATTATTACTAAATCAAAACAAATTACGTAAAATAGAAAATGTAAAGAAAATGCAATTAAGAAAGGACTAACTCAAGGCCACCGAGGCCCACTTACCGTAGCCGCCCAGCTTGACCAGCCCAACCCACCTACTCGCCGCTCGTCGCCTTCCTTCTGCCAAGAGGCGCGAGGCGGCGCGCTGCTACCGAGAGCCCCGCCACCTCCTGCTGCCTCCCCGTCCCCATTCGAGCGCCACGGAGACGCCAAAGACCCCTGCATCTCCCTCTCTCCCCGGGCTTCCTCGCCTCCTCGCTTCTCTTCCCGCAACGCCACTGCCGCCGCCGCTTGTCGCCACCACGCCACACTACTCCTCGCTCACAGCTCCACGAGCCCGCGTAGTCTCCCCCCTTCCACCGAGCCAAGCCAGCCAGACGCCCCGAAGGCCATCATCGCCACCATCTTCAACTCGAGCCGGTCACCGCCGATGTCGATTCGCTTGCCGCCAAGCCGCCCCGAGCAAGCCGAGCCCTCTTCGTGATCGCCGTGAGCTCCACTCCATTTCCTCCTTCCTTTTGCTCGCCTCGCGCGTAGCACCTTCCCCACATGCCCGAGCACCGCCGTCCGCCATGGCCGCAGAGCTCTCGACCCGAGCCCTCTCGCCAACCCGCGGCACGAAGCGTGCTTCGGTGGCCCGCGGATGCCACCTAGCCCATCGCCTTCTCCCCAGCGCACCGCAGCCTCGCTCCCGGTGCGCCTAAACTCCGCCGCCGCCGCCGCCACCACCGACGCCACAGCCCATCACAGCTCCTCTCGCCGCCTCCTCCGATGCGCTGTGGACTCGACGAACCAGAGAAACAAACGGCGAGGCAAATGGTTGCCCGTAGCTCGCTTCCGGCGAACTTCCGCTGCCGGATGTGCTCGCCGGCCCAACTCCGTGAGGTGACGTATGCCCTTAGTCGGCTAATTACCACGCGATCTCGCCTCGTGTCACCGGCTGCACCGCCCCACCACCCTAATTAAACCATGGAGTAAACCTGCTTAGTTTAAGTTAATCGAGTGGCCCCACGCTGTCGGTCGACCTCACTCGTTGACGTGTCCATCGACCGTCCCACCTGTCATCCACCCAACCAGCCCTGTTACATCGACGAGTGGGTCCCACAGGTCAGGTTTGACCTGGAGGCGCCAGCTGACCTGTCGACATCGTAGTGATGTCATGCTGACGCAATAACCCATTTTCTGGATTTAAATCTAATTCAGGAAATTCCAGAAAATGTTTAAAACTTGTAAAATTCATAGTAATTCAACCGTAACTCCAAATCAAACAAATTATATATGAAAAATGATCAGAAAATTATGAAGAATCTGTTTATGGCACTTTCATGCATGATTGAACAAGTTAACCTCACTTAATAGGATGAATCATGATTAGGGTAATTTATGAACTAGTATTTGGAGTTGGAGTTTAACCTTGTTTGAATTCCGCTTCAATTAACTTGCCTTACTGCTGCATTAGGTCAATTCAGTTCCTTAACATGACATGTCATTCATTTATTTGTGCATTGCATTGATTGTGTTTCTTCTTGTTTGTCGGTGGTTGTTCCCTCTCGAAAGACGTGGTTTCGACGATGAGTTCGATGACACCGATGAAGAACTATATTATCTTCGGAAGTGCCAGGCAAGCAAAACCCCCTTGTTCATTCCGATACAATCCCACTCTCTCGCTCCTGCTCTCTTTTACTGCATTAGGACAACAACGATTTATCTCACATTTGCCGCATGTAGCTGAACCCTTTATCCTCCTCTGATGACTGTCATTCCACAAGAATAGATGAAACCCACTAGCATGAGTAGGAGTTGTTTGAGCCCTGTTGTGCCTACTCATTCATGCTTGTTTGTCATGCCTGCATCGCTTAGAGTTGAGTCGTGTATGATTCATCGGGATGAATCGGAGGTGTGTGAACATGTCCCACTGTATGAGCTAAGTGTGAACACGATTTGGTAAAGGTAGCGTGAGAGGCCATGTAGTAGTACATGGTGGGTTGTCTCATTGAAACCATCCTCGTGAACTGAGTTCTGTGTTTGTGATCCATGAACAGCTACTACCACGCATTGGAATGCTTAAGTGCCCTCTCGACTTATTAATCAACTCGATCTCCGCCTGTGAGTTGCAACTAGTTTCGTGTTTGTAGGATATGTGTTGGAGGCCGTATGAAGCGCTGACCCTAGGGGTGGGCTATGTTGCGTAGATACACCATGGCACGTGTACCGGGCGCCTGCTTGGTGTCTCGGGAACCCTGCTCACATCGCTTGGGGCCGTGAGCGACACCCCGCCGGATCTCCTTGCGGATGGAACCCGAATAGGCGATAAACCCGACTAGAGACTTGTGTGGTTAGTCGTCGTGGCCGACTCCTCGCCAAAGCTTCGCTTGAAGGTTGCCGAGATACACGAGGTGTACATGGCGTAAGTGGCGAGAGCGCAGTGAAGAAGTACACCGCAGGTTAATATGATCTATTCAATAGCCGTGTCCATGAAAAGGACTTCGGGTTGCCTATATCAGTTCATAGACAAGTGAAAGTGGATACTCTAAAATGCGCAAGATAAGCGTGAGTGCTATGGATGGCGTTTTGTAGGGAGACGGAAGCGGTCCATAGTGGTGTATTAATATGGTGAATATGTGGACTCGTGCACCACCTCAAAAGAGTTACTTGCAAATGTAGTTCAGATAGCCACCGAGTCAAAGCTGGCTTGCCGCAGCCAAACTCCACCACCCCCTTTGTTGATAATGATGCATATGTAGATAGTTCTGATGTAAGTCTTGCTGAGTACGCTTGTACTCACGCTTGCTTATTTTATGTTTTGCGAGAGACGCTGGCCTCGCTTAGTAGTTCCGCTTGGACTTCGACGCTTAGCTTGTTACCTCAGCCACGATCTTGTGCCCTCGGCAGATCTCGTAGATAGTCGCTTCTCAGCCTTTTTTCATTTATAGTTGTCTCAGATTGCACATGTTTAGCTTCCGCCGTGTTTTGACTTGTGTGTTTCGAAAAGGGTCATGAGACCCATGTTTGTAATATCTCGCCTCCTGAGCCTAATGAATAAATATTTGAGTCGAGAGTTATGTTGTGATGCCATGTTGTATTTACACATATTGAGCATATTGTGTGTATGTTTGAAATGCTTGGTATGTGTGGGATCCGACAATCTAGTTGTTTATCCTTGGCAGCCTCTCATATGGGGAAATGTAGTCTAGTGCTTCCCGAGCGATAGTAGTCCGCTACAGCCTCGGTTCACCGAGTCCTGCTAGCCCAAAGACTACCGCTTGGACACTTGATCGCCGGCATGTGTTTCACTTCGCTCCTATGTCTCGTCCCCTGGGAAATGTCATGCGGTGACATCCGAGTCCCGCTTAGCTCACACAGCCCGGGTTACGGAGTCCTCATAGCCCAGCTACAACCCGGATTCATACGTTGATGACCGACATGCTCGATGTGATTCATGCATGCCTGTCCCCATGGGTTAGTGCCGCTTGGGTTCACGACTAGCCATGTCGCCCGGTTCTTCGTCATATGGATGCTAGCGACACTATCATATACGTGAGCCAAAAGGCGCAAACGGTCCCGGCCATGGTAAGACGACACCTGTGGGAATACCGTGCGTGAGGCCGCAAAGTGATATGAGGTGTTACCGCTAGATCGATGTGACTTGGAATCGGGTCCCGACAGTAACTCGACAGCCCGAACAGGGGTATTCCCGAAGTTCTTCCGAAATACGCCTTGAAGTCGCGAATGACCGAATCTTTTCAATTCCTCAAGAGGTGTTATGCTCAACGATGAAGACATAAAGTCATGCTTCAAAGATTTTGAACAAGCTAAGCATGGTAGCTTACTATCTCATCGGAAGGATGTAGGAGGTGAACGACCTTGGTGGCGCAAATGATAGAGGCAGTACGTGCTTTCAACCATTCCATTCCTAGAATGAGGTCAATATTGGAAGACTCCAGAATAATGGGAGAAACATGAAATTCCAACCCTTCAATTTCAACGGGGACATCGCGACCAATCATGGTAGTTCGACAATAACCCGCAGGGGTGTGTACCACTATCAGAGTGTTCATGGGCTTGCATCGAATGTCATGTGCGTAAGCAAAAATTTCTGACAAGAATGAATGCGATGCTCCTGAATCGAATAAAACAGAAGCCGGTACTAAATTAATGAGAAGAGTACCCATCACAGTGGCAGGCTGGTCTTGAGCTTCATTCAGATCAACATGATTAGCCTGACCATGACCATAAGGTCTGGCATTGTTGTTATGGGGCTGATTATTACGGCTAGTTGAAGGCAGAGCCAGCTGGCTCTTTTTCTGATTGCACTCTTTGGCAAGGTGACCTGGACGGCCACATATGAAGCACATACCATCATTGGGATTGGGAGCAGGAGCTTGGGGTGGTGATAACCCACAAGTATAGGGGATCGCAACAGTTATCGAGGGTAGAGTATTCAACCCAAATTTATTGATTCGACACAAGGGGAGCCAAAGAATATTCTCAAGTATTAGCAGTTGAGTTGTCAATTCAACCACACCTGAATAACTTAGTATCTGCATCAAAGTATTTAGTAGCAAAGTAGTATGGAAGTAACGGTAACGGTGGCAAAAGTAACAAAGGATAGTTTTGTAGTGATTGTAACAAAGGGCAACGGTAAAGTAAATAAGCGAAGAACAATATGTGAAAAGCTCGTAGGCATTGGATCAGTGATGGAGAATTATGCCGGATGCGGTTCATCATGTAACAATCATAACATAGGGTGACACAGAACTAGCTCCAATTCATCAATGTAATGTAGGCATGTATTCCGAATATAGTCATACGTGCTTATGGAAAAGAACTTGCATGACATCTTTTGTCCTACCCTCCCGTGGCAGCGGGGTCCTAATGGAAACTAAGGTATATTAAGGCCTCCTTTTAATAGAGTACCGGACCAAAGCATCAACACATAGTGAATACATGAACTCCTCAAACTACGGTCATCACCGGGAGTTGTCCTGATTATTGTCATTTCGGGGTTGCCGGATCATAACACATAGTAGGTGACTATAGACTTGCAAGACAGGATCAAGAACTCACATATATTCATGAAAACATAATAGGTTCAGATCTGAAATCATGGCACTCGGGCCCTAGTGACAAGCATTAAGCATAGCAAAGTCATAGCAACATCAATCTCAGAACATAGTGGATACTAGGGGATCAAACCCTAACAAATCTAACTCGATTACATGATAAATCTCATCCAACCCATCACTGTCCAGCAAGCCTACGATGGAAATACTCACGCACGGCGGTGAGCATCATGGAATTGGTGATGGAGGATGGTTGACGATGACGATGGCGACGGATTCCCCTCTCCGGAGCCCCGAACGGACTCCAGATCAGCCCTCCCGAGAGAGTCTAGGGCTTGGCGGCGGCTCCATATCGTAAAACGCGATGAATCTTTCTCTCTGATTTTTTTCTCCCTGAACACGAATATATGGAGTTGGAGTTGAGGTCGGTGGAGCTCCAGGAGGCCCACGAGGCAGGGGGCGCGCCCCCACCCTCGTGGAGAGGGTGTTGGCCCCCTGGCCTTGATTCTTTCGCCAGCATTTTTTATTATTTCCAAAAATAATCTCCGTGAAGTTTCAGGTCATTCCGAGAACTTTTGTTTCTGCACATAAATAACACCATGGCAATTCTGCTAAAAACAGCGTCAGTCCGGGTTAGTTCCATTCAAATCATGCAAGTTAGAGTCCAAAACAACGTCAAAAGTGTTTGCAAAAGTAGATACGACGGAGAAGTATCAACTCCCCCAAGCTTAAACCTTTGCTTGTCCTCAAGCAACTCAGTTGACAAACTGAAAGTGATAAAGAAAAACTTTTACAAACTCTGTTTGCTCTTGTTGTTGTAAATATGTAGAGACAGCATTCAAGTTTTCAGCAAAGATTATGAACTAACCATATTCACAATAACTCTTAGGTCTCATGTTTACTCATGCCAATGGCATAATCAACTAGCGAGCAATAATAATAAATCTCGGATGACAACACTTTCTCAAAACAATCATGATATGATATAACAAGATGGTATCTCGCTAGCCCTTCTGAGACCACAAAACATAAATACAGAGCACCTTTAAAGATCAAGGACTGACTAAACATTGTAATTCATGGTAAAAGAGATCCAGTCATAGTCATACCCAATATAAATTAATAGTAATGGATGCAAATGACAAATGTGCTCTCCACCGGTGCTTTTTAATAAGAGGGTGATGACTCAACATAAAATTAAATAGATAGGCCCTTCGCAGAGGGAAGCAGGGATTTGTAGAGGTGCCAGAGCTCGATTTTAAAGCAGAGATAAATAATATTTTGAGCGGCATACTTTCATTGTCAACATAACAACCGAGAGATGGCGATATCTTCCATGCTACACACATTATAGGCGGTTCCCAAACAGAATGGTAAAGTTTATACTCCCCCTCCACCAACAAGCATCAATCCATGGCTTGCTCGAAACAACGAGTGCCTCCAACTAACAACAGTCCCGGGGGAGTTTTGTTTGCAATTATTTTGATTTGATTTGCTTAAAGCATGGGACTGGGCATCCCGGTGACCAGCCATTTTATCGTGAGTGAGGAGCGGAGTCCACTCTTCTTGAGAATAACCCACCTAACATGGAAGATAAGGACAACCCTAGTTGATACATGAGCTATTCGAGTATACAAAACAGAATTTCATTTAAAGGTTTAGAGTTTGGCACATACAAATTTACTTGGAATGGCAGGTAGATACCGCATATAGGAAGGTATAGTGGACTCATATGGCATAACTTTCGGGTTTAAGGGATTGGATGCACAAGCAATATTCCCGCTTAGTACAAGTGAAGGCTAGCAAAAGATTGGGAAGCGACCAACTAGAGAGCGACAATAGTCATGAAAATGCATTAAAATTAATAAACATTGAGTGCAAGCATGAGTAGGATATAATCCACCTTGAACATAAATATCGTGAAGGCTATGTTGATTTGTTTCAACTACATGCGTGAACATGTGCCAAGTGGAGTCACTTAAATCATTCAAAGGAGGATACCACCCTATCATACCACATCACAACCATTTTAATAGCATGTTGGCACTCAAGATAAACCATTATAAACTCCTAGCTAATTAAGCATGGCATAAGCAACTATAATCTCTAATTGTAATTGCAAACATGTTTATTCATAATAGGTTGAATTAGGAATGATGAACTAATCATATTTACAAAAACAAGAGAGGTCGAGTTCATACCAGCTTCTCTCATCTCAATCAGTCCATCATATATCGTTATAATTGCCTTTCATTTGCACGACCGAACGATGTGAAAAAATAGTACACGCATTGGACTAAGCTGAATCATGAGCATTCAATAAACAGACAATACAAGGCAATACGGGCTCTTGGTTAAATCAACAATAATGCATATAAGAGCCACTTCAACAATTTAATCATGGTCTTCTCCTATCGAATTTCAAAGAAAAGAAAAGAAATAAAACTATTTACATGGGAAAGCTCCCAACAAGCAAAAGAAGAACAGGAAATATTTTTGGGTTTTCTTTTAGTTATTACTACTACAGAAGAAAGGTAAACTAGCTAAATCACATAACTATTTTTTTGGTTTTCTTAAGGTTTTTCAAACACACAAGAAGAAAGCAAAAAAAAAGGAAAAATAAACTAGCATGGATATTACAGTGAAAGAGTATGAGCACCGACATCTAGCAATGAGTGTGTGAACATAAATGTAATGTCGGTGAGAAATACGTACTCCCCCAAGCTTAGGCTTTTGTCCTAAGTTGGTCTATTGCCACGGCTGGCCTGGCGGATATCCAAAGTTGTAGTTGGGGTCGATCGAGAAGAAGAAGCTTCCGATTGCCACTGGTTGGCAATCATCTCCGTGTCCTACTGTAATTAGACTGTCGTGGAGGATCAAATTGTGGTTCCGCCTGCTCAGGGCTGATGTAGGGTTTCGCACGCTTGGATGGTCGCTAGCGAACGAGATATCGCCTGCAGATAAATCAAACAAGGAAGGAGCAGCAAGGTAATAGTCTCAGGGTGATTTTTATCAAATAACAATTTGTATTTAAGCGCCATTTCCCTATTCTTAACAATAAAATCATGTGCTACCATACTCTTATAATATAAATAAACAGTAGGCAGCAATTTTTCTTCTTTCTCATAGTGCCTAATAGGTATGTTATAGTATGCAGCAAGGCATGAGGCGAAGATGCCTCCCAAGATGGGGCCCTTAGTACGGTTAAGATTTAACTGCTTTGCAACAATAGCGCCCATACTAAATGTATCATCACAAAACAAGGCATGGCACAAAATAATAATATCAGGGACACTGTGTTTCCACAGCTCACACCAATTAAGCATCTACTAGCAAATATAGCAAAGTAACGAGAACATGGAAATGTATGCTAGTGATTCGTATGCCGGAAACCTTCCTCGCTTCCCCTACCACAATTGTATCAATAAACCCTCCACATCGTTACTATGTGGTTCCTCTATGGAACCCGGAAAAGGTAACTTGCAAACCTCATAGAATTCACGAAGGGCCATCTTCTTATACTCATCATATAAATAGAAATCCACCGTAGGTGGTGACCTCCTAGAATGGAAATGAAAATTTTGCACAAAGGTATTGGTGAGTAAGAGATACTGTTCGCGTTGGTCACGGAGGAAGTCTATGAGGCCTGCATGCTCAGCCAACTCACAAAAACCATCATAAATCCCGGCTGCTCTCAAGAAATCATCGCAAGGCCGTTCACACGGCCGAACCTCCGTGGTGCGAAGCAGATTATATTTGGGCCTCTCCGCTTCTTCACTTTGCTTATCCTTCGATCTTCTATCAAGAGCCCTCAAAATCTCTTCATCATTTTCTGAAAATTTATGAAATTTTAGTAACTTCAAATAAAAGTGAACCAAGCTCAACAAAATTGATAGCAAATACTCCTACAAGTGCCAAGAGACTATATCATGCATTAGAACTACTTGGAACCATATAAATTTGACATGCAAGCTCAAGAACATGGTCACCTAGGCAGCACAAATTTGCAATGAATAAAGCACTAGAACAAAACTAATTGGACCATTGGAGGAGTCACATACCAAGGAACAATCCCCAAAGCAGTTTTGTGAGAGGTGCTTTGAGCAAGGAGATCAAAATCGCAAGAAAATGAGCTAGAACTCGTGCTTGAGCTGGTTGGTGATTTTTCGGGAGGAAGAAGGAGTGTGGGTGCAGGAATAAGCGAGGGGAGCCACCATGGGCCCATGAGGCAGGGGCGCGCCTGTGGGTGGGCGCGCCTGACCCTCGTGGCTGTGTGCTTGCTCCCCTGCTATGTTCTCAGCATGATATTCTCAAATATTCCAAAAAAACATATTAAATTGGCGGGGCACTTGGAGAACTTTTATTTTCGGGTATTTTTTATTGCACGGATAATTCAGAAAATGCATGTAAAATACTATTTTGCTTTATTTCAACTAAATAATGTAAAGTAGAGGGAGGGTACAAGGTTGTGCTTTCTAACTTCATCCATGCTCCTCAAAAGGAATCCACTAACAAGGTTGATCAGTCTTGTTAACAAACTCATTCCAATCGCATGAAACCGAGAAATTTCAATAACACTATAGTATTTCAACGGGATATGCACATCCCCAATAATAAGAATACCATATTTCTTCTTGACAGAGGTAGAGGAAATTCGAACTCCAAAAGTAATCGATGGAACTTTTCCAATAGAATTTATACTATGAACTTGAGGTTGTTTCTAAAAGTGTACCGTATGCTCATTGCCAAGAATATGAAAAGTGACATTGCCTTTGTTGCAATCAATAACAGCCCCTGCAGTGTTCAAAAGGGTCTTCCAAGAATAATAGACATACTATCGCCCTCGAATATCAAGAATAACAAAGTCCGTTAAAATAGTAACATTCGCAACTACAACAGCACATCCTCACAAATACCGATAGGTATAGCAGCTTGATTTATCACCATTTGCAAAGATATTTCAAGAGGTGTCAACTTATTCAAGTCAAGTCTATGATATAAAGAGAGAGGCATAACACTAACACCGCTCCAAGATCACATAAAGCGTTCTAACATAGTTCTTTAATGGAGCATAGTATAGTGGGTACCCTCGATCTCCTAGTTTCTTAGGTATTCCACCCTTTAAAGTGTAATTAGCAAGCATGGTGGAAATTTCAGCTTCCGATATCTTTCTTTATTAGTAACAATTTCTTTTATATACTTAGCATAAGGATTCATTTTGAGCATATCATTAAACGACACGCAAAAATATAGGTCTAATCATTTCAAGAGAGCGCCAAAATCCTCATCATCCTTTTTCTTGGATGGTTTAGGAGGAAAGGCATGGGTTTCTCGAACCCATGGTTCTCTTTCTTTACCGTGCTTCCTAGCAACAAAGTCTCTTATCATAACGCTGATTCTTTGATTGTGGGTTATCAAGATCAACAATGTGTTCAATTTCTACATCATTATTATTACTAGGTTGAGCATCAACATGAACATCATCATTAACATTATCACTAGGTTCATGTTCATTTCAGATTGTGTTTCAAAGATCGTAAATAGAAATATCATTGGGATTCTCAGGTGTGTCTATAACAGGTTCACTAGAAGCATGCAAAGTCCTATCATTTTTCTTTTTCTTCTTCTTAGAAGGACTAGGTGCATCAATATTATTTCTCTAAGAATCCTGCTCAATTCTCTTAGGATGGCCTTCAGGATACAAAGGTTCCTGAGTCAATTTACTAGTTCTAGTAGCCACTCTAATAGCAAAATCATTATTCTTACTATTCAATTCATTGAGCAAATCATTCTGAGCTTTAAGTACTTATTCTACTTGAGTGGTGACCATAGAGGCATGTTTACTAATAAGTTTAAGTTCACCTTTAACTCCAGACATATAATCACTCAAGTGTTCAATCATATAAGCATTGTGTTTTAATTGTCTACCAACATAAGCATTGATGTTTTCTTGTTTGACAATAAAATTATCAAACTCATCTAAGCATTGACTAGCAGACTTATAACGAGGGGTATCACCTTCATCAAATCTATAGAGAAAATTTACCTTTACTACCTGTGTCGGATTATCAAGACCATGAATTTCTTCAATAGGTGATGAATTAAGACCATGTATTTCTTCAATAGGAGGTAAATTCTTAACATCTTCATCTTTTATACCTTTTTCTTTCATATATTTCTTTGCCTCTTTCATATCTTCAGATCGAGAAATAGAACACCTCTTCTTCTGAGTTGGCTTAGAAGTTGGTTCGTGAAGTGTCCAATTATTTTCATTTGTCAACATATTATTCAATAGAATTTCAGCTTCATCCGTGTTCTTTCCATGAAAATGTAATCCAAAGACAACTATCCGTGGTCTCGAAGCATCGGTTAGTCCATTATAAAAGATATCAAGTATTTCATTTTTCTTGAGAGGGTGATCAGCAAAGCATTAAGTAATTGGAGAAGCCTCCACTACAAAAAATACACTTCCGTGATGATACGGTTTGTCACAAGAGGTGCGTTTTTGTCATGCATGTACATCCATGACGCATTTTATGACGTAATCAAGATAGTCATACCGTGCTGTCAGAGAAGTGTTCCATGACATTACCAAAATTATCATCACGGAGTGTCCACTTCCATGACGATAAATCGTAAGGCCATGTATGCTTTCGCCAAGGGTGACCGACACGCGGCATCCACCGTAACGAACGCCGTTGCTATCGGGTCGGGTTTTGGATCCGATAACCCGTTAATAGCCCCGACCAATGGGGATTTTCCACGGTAAAATCATCATTGGTCGGAGGAAACACGGTCGGCTCATCGCTGAGACAGTATGTCATCCACTCATTGGATGTAGGCGCCTATGATACTCGACACGCGGCACGCCCAACAAAGGCCCATTCTCGTGAAAAGGCCGCCCGCTTGACTTGGTCAAAGGTGGCGGCCGCCCATGGAAAGCCCGTTAACGCCCCGCTCGTGATATAGCCCATTTACGCCCGCTAACCCAAGGCCCGTTACGCCTTATCCGAATTAGGCCCAAGAGCGCCATCCGCCATCCAATATGATTCCAGCCCGCTACTTCTCGCCCAATGGCCCATGACGCCTTTCGCCCATATGAGGCCCTATGTAACTTTGGCCTATTAACGCCCGTGGTGAAATCGCCCGCAATGAACAAAGGTATCACTTTACACCCATTAACGCCCGTGGTGAAGCTGGCTCTGAATGAACAAAGGTATCACTTTATACCCATTAAGGGCCCATATTCGCTTGGGCCGCTTCAGCCCATGTTATCTTTCACCTTTCTCGAGCCCATTTATTCTGGGCTCATTTCCAAGATTCGCTTACTTACGCCCACATCGCTATTTTCGCTGAGGGCCAAATTCAGCCTCAGGTTACAGCCGCCCATTTGTGGTCCGTTATCACGCTAATGCTTTCATAGCGCCATCAAATACACCTATTAATGATAGCCCGTTATGGTCGGCCCATGAACGGACGATTCCAACTTAGCCCGCTTACGGCCATAATGCGCCTCGTTATTGGCCCATGTTTGGCCAATCGATCATACGGCCCGTGATAAGGCCCATTGATGATACCGCCCAGAAGGCCCATTGTTTCTACGGCCCGTAGAAGGCCCAATGTTTCTACGGCTCGAGAAGGCCTATCGCTTTATGGCCCGTAGAAGGCCCATCGCTTTACGGCCCGTAGAAGGCCCATCGCTTTCACGGCCCGTAGGAGGCCCAAAGGTCACTACAAGAATATTAGCCCATGGTTATTGTGGCCTAGTTTTGAAAATAGGTTATTGCAGCCACTAGCAAACCATGGAAAAGAACTGCACCGACTACAAGCAAACAAATAAACAAGACAACAAGGAAATAAATAAGCAAGCAACTTATGCTAGGCTATCACGGCTATTACATTATATTACATCCATCTGGCATCAAAGTTCGCCACCAAAGCAAATATAGGGAACACAAGAACATATAAACGCCAAGCAAAAAACAAGTCCAGAATCAAACCACTTCAAGAGTTCAAGAAACAATATCCTAGGTACCCATAATGTCGGCAAGATGCTTAGCAAGCTTATTAACTTTCTTGTTTGGCGCTTAAATCCTCCAAATAGCTATTGCACAAGAAAGTACGATCTCAATTCTCGCAGGACTTCAGCCCTTCTTCGCTTCTTGCCGATCACAACCGATCGATGCCTTTCAGCTTTGTAGCTGAGATCAAGAAGCCTAAGTGATTCAGCAATGAAGTTCGAAGAGCTTGTGCCAAGACATCGCCAAGAATCCTAACACTACATCAACGCAGATCGTGGGTTTTCTCACCGCCTACAAGATCGCTTTTATCACCTTTCTTGGAGACCAACAGGTTGTCTCACTATCTTGAACCTTATCTGCATTACTTTCTACCATTGCATAGTGGGGTGCTCTTCTCCAATATTTTGTTTGCATACTACAAGAGAAACAAGGCATACATCACAGTTTAGCTTGTAGTATACCAAACTCATTTTGGTAAATCGGTTCAAGAGTAAGGTGGACAGATAACAAAGATGAAACAAACATATATCTATGTAATCGTGGTCACCGTATTGTCCATATCATTCTAGTTTATGTTCCCTAATCAAGATAGAGACACAGCTCAACTATATATTTTAAGACACAACAAAGATAGACAAAATATAAGTGTGAGAAACTACCAAAGATTGGCAGACTTGTAATAAAAGGCCACATGAGAACATAACTGTTTATACAACTTAAACTGAAATCAACATAGAGCAAGAAGTTAGAACAACAATCCAGTTAAAGAAATAGGTTTAAAACATACCTGCTATGCCATTGAGTTTCAATTGATCCTTCAAACCAAAGTAGTTGGTATGAGTAAATACAAGATGCAACAAAGAAAGGAGTATGGACCATAGCTACGAATCGACCGAGAATAGTTGCTTTTCTCGCTTAAACGTGGAGTTTGGGTTAGCTGTGGTGGTCTTCGTGCTTTTGGGCACCGCAGAGCTTTTACAAACTGCTCGTGTGAGGGTACTCTTCGTGGACATTGAAAGCACAAGTGCTCCTAGGTGGTTTTGGTAATTAATGTCAACATATCTCTTGTTGGACTAACACTTTTATCTAGTATGTTTCAGATAAGTTCAACAATGGAGTGGCATGGACTAAAGGATGTGGGAACCCTTCAAGATGCTAAGGACAAAGGATTGGCTCAAGCTCAAAAGCTCAAGACTCTACATTTACATTTTAGTGATCCAAGATCACATTGAGTCTATAGGAAAAGCCAATACTATCAAGGAGGGATGAGGTGTTGCTTAATGAGCCTCTTGCTTCATGTGCTTAGTGATATGCTCCAAAACCCTCAACTACTTTCCCACATCCACATATGACCTAAACTTAAAGTCAAACTCGCCCCACCGATTCTTTTCTATCCGCGCCACCGAAGTTCAGACATCATAGCCACCGCCACAAACCCTAGGCAAATCGGTTTCACCGATAGGGATCTCGGTCTCACCGAGATGGGATTGTAATCTCTCTGTATGTCCATTACCAAAATCGGTCTCACCGAAGTTTGTGTAATCGGTACTACCGAGATTACAATGTAAACTCTCTGCTTCCTTTCAGAACTTTTCGGTCTCACCGTGAAGAGCTAATCAGTCCCACCGAAGTTTACTCGACCAACTCTCTCGTTAGCTAATTACCAAAATCGGTCTCACCGAGTTTGTGTAATCGGTCTCATCGAGATTATGTTATGCCCTAACCCTAATCATATCGGTCCCACCGAGTTGCATATCGTCCCAATCAAAACCCTAACGGTCACTAGGTTTACTAAATCGGTCCGACCGAGTTTGATGATTCGTCCCACCGAGTTTGATAAATTGTGTGTAACGGTTAGGTTTTGTGTGCAGGCTATATATACCCCTCCACCTCCTCTTCATTCGTGGAGAGAGCCATCGTAACAAACCTACACTTCCAACTTACCAGCCTCGAGAGAGAACTACCTACTCATGTGTTGAGGCCAAGATATTCCATTCCACCACATAAATCTTGATCTCTAGCCTTCCCAAGTTGCTTTCCACTCAAATCTTCTTTCCACCAAATCCAAATCCTGTGAGAGAGAGTTGAGGCCGGGAGACTATCATTTGAAGCACAAGAGCAAGGAGTTCATCATCAACACACCATTTGTTACTTCTTGAGAGTGGTGTCTCCTAGATTGGCTAGGTTTCACTTGGGAGCCTCCGACAAGATTGTGGAGTTGAACCAAGGAGTTTGTAAGGGCAAGGAGATCGCTTACTGTGAAGATCTACCGCTAGTGAGGCAAGTCCTTCATGGGCGACGGCCATGGTGGGATAGACAAGGTTGCTTCTTCGTGGACCCTTCGTGGGTGGAGCCTCCGTGGACTCACAAGAACTGCTACCCTTCGTGGGTTGGAGTCTCCATCAACGTGATGTACGATAGCACCACCTATCGTAACCACGACAAAAACATCCGTGTTCCAATTGCGCTTGAATCCTCCAAAACCCTTCCCTTTACATTCTTGCAAGTTGCATGCTTTACTTTCCACGCTCACATATTCCTTCCATGCCCGCTTGTTATGTATTGAGAATGTTAAACTTGTGTTTAATGTAACATCCCAAATTTTCAATTTGGAATGTTATACATAGAGCATCATTGCATATCATATTTTTTCGCTGCATTTTGCTCGATCCTAGAAATTCTACACAACTCAAGGACCCACGAGAGAGTTGGGGATTTTCATTATTTTCATATTTGAGTTTTCTCAAATTTTGAAAATAGGATCATTTGATTTTAATTATTTTATCTTCAATTATTTCTTCTATCAAAATATGAGAGAGGGAATAAAATGACTTTCCCAAAAATAAAGAAATAATGAAGATTTGATAATAAAATCAAATAAGATTTTATTTTGGAGTTTTTCGCTTTTATTTGAATTTAGGAAAATGCTGCTTTTTCAAAATTGCATTTAGACCCCAAATAAAGTTTATCTTGTCCGCTTGATTTTGAAGCCGGGAAAATTTATTTCGGGATTTTCGAGTCCGCTTAGTATTTTTTTTTTTTCTCAGAATTATTTAAAAAACGCAAGACCGACTCCACGGGCCGTCCGCTTAGGACTCCCGGCCATGGGGGGTTTTATAAGCCGCCCACCCGGGTCAACCTAGCTGCCGCTACCGGACCTCGCCGACCTCACACACCATCGCCAACCAAGGCCGATCCGCCATGCCCGTCGCCACTCCGGATCCTGGCTGCCACCACGGACCTCGCCATTACCATTGCCGGAATCCCACCGGACGAGGTTCGCCGCCACGACCGACTTCGCCGCTCATTGCCGCCGAATCCCACCGACGAGGTTCGCCGCTCAAAACCGTGTCGCCAGCTTTTCTAAAACCGACGCTTTTTTTCCGGTTTTTTAGTTTCGCTTTTTTATTAGTTTCGTTTTTTCCGGTTTAGGTTAAATAGCGTAACGCTCGCTCGCTCGTTTCGCTTTTAACGAACACGCTCGTCAGATTAGTTTAGTTAACGAACGTCCGCTCGCTAACCCGCTCGTCGCTTTTTCTTTTTATCGATTTAATCCGCGATTTTTCCGATCGCGATTTCGATCCAATTTTCGCTTTTAGTATAGTTACCGCTTATCGGAATCAGCGATTCAAGTGCCCGAGTTTCATCTCAAACCTCTTCCGATAATCTAATTAAAAAAGTTTTTGCTTCTGTAAAATTTGACTTAGATCTAGATTAGTAAAACGGAGCTGTTTTCTTCCGCCGTTTGACTTTCGTTGCTTCGTTTGATTTGATTCTTTTTGCAAACCGGAGTTCTTAAGTTGAACTATTTGGTTAGATCTATTTGAGTTTTACCTGTGCATTAGATGAGTACTTATTGAATGCTTGTTTGTTTGTCTGTGATAGAATACCCGGAGTGCGCCACCTGTTACTTCGAGTCTCTAGGTTTCATGGATCATCGCTAAGGCAAGTAACACTTTGATCATACCTCTTCTCATACCCAGTTTTTATGCATTAGATCTATCCTCAAACACTTGCATGATTAGGATCTAATTAAATTGTGGGATGGGAAGTAGTTGAGGTAGTACCTATTACCTGCTTTATTATAAACCCTTGGGAGTTACTTCACGCTTGCTTATTATGCTATGCTATGCTAGTAGACGGGATTGGGTGAGTGAATTCCATGATGATGTGAGATTTGTTAAATTAATGGTTTATTTAAGGTGGCAACTTAAACACACATCCGGGTGGATTGAGGCACCTGGTTTCTATCAGACTTGCCTGTATTTTCTTCTGACCGCCACCTGTGCTCAAAGGGATCATGAGATTATTTAAACTAGAAACTTCCGTAGCAACCACAAGCCATTATGGGCTCGCATAGTTGATTGTTGTGCGAACTCTACGGTAGGCTAGCTGATGTAGGGGTTGTAGGTTGGTACGGCTCACCCACATGTAAGGTGCTAGCGCTTCGAAAGACTATGTCTCGGCCATCCGCCTCTCAAACACCATGTAAAGTAGAAACCAAACGGAGGCGATCGAGTCTTGTGGGGAAAAGTGCGCAAACCTCCGCAGAGTGTATAAACTAATCATGGTTAGCCGTGTCCCTGTTATGGACATCTTGAGTATCTAGTACTTGGATATCGTGAATCTCATCATGTTACTTTTAATTAATATTGTTGGGTTTTAATGAGTACTTTTAATTGGGATTGAGAATGTCACAACCATTCTCAATGTTTCACAACCACCATGATAGTTAAATAAATTTATTCCTTTGCAAGAGGGAAAAATTGGCTTTACGCAAAAACTGTAACTAAAGAGCTTTTCCACCAGCCATATATGCATGTAGTATAGGCTTGTTATTCCATTATTCTCTATGTGTTACTTTGCCAAAGATATTCCATGTGTCAATTTATTTTCGGCTGCAACTTTTCATGTTGCGACTTTTCGCATTTATTTAGTAAGGTGTTTAGGTCGTGGTTCTATACTCAAGGATGCCGTTGGAGTTGATGGACTCGCTTATTCTTCCGTGCCTCCGCCGTTATCGCATTAGATGGCCTTAAGCCATGTTTATTTTATTAAGTTCTCTTGAGACCTTCAAATGTAATAAGTGTGTGATTGCTACTCGTTATAAATCCTCCGAGTAATCGTGGTGTCAAGATTATCGATCCAGGATGACATCGAGCACGAGATCGACTGCTTTGAGGTCCGGTCGCACAAAGATGATATCGTAGCACACGCTAACCTGTAGGGACACGCACCATTAAGCTAAAGCCCTAGATCACTACTCTCTTCTCATTTCTAACTCCTCATCTTTTCTACTCTTTTAGGATGACTAAGCGAGGATCAAGTTCACCCAAATGGATGAAGATACACCCTTTGACAACACCAAGGAAGTCACTAAGTACCTTAACATCGGATTACCAAGCTTCACCGGACCTACAATTCCACTTTACTCAAGAAGAGCGCCGAAAGATTCAAGCTCAAGTTCCCTAAGGACGCTTATGCCAATCACGGAGCCCATAGAGTGTGTTTTCAATGCACCAACCTCGAGTCCGGAAAGAGCATGGCAGCTCACATAACCATGGGACGATTGGAGAAGTTTATAAAGAAGACCTCAAGGATACTATCTACCAGATTTGTGGGCGCCGAGATGAACAACGGGAGATAGTTGGCACTAAGAAGGACCGATCCATTGCAGTTTTCATCCAGGAGTTAAACCAGCACATTCGACGCCAGGAGAACCAGATGTGCGCAGACATGATGGAGTTGAAGACAACAAAAGCCAAGATTATCGAACTAGAAGGATAACTGAAGGCCACTCGCAAGGACTACATGGAGGAGATTGTAGCTCTAGTGGGACAAAACGACGATCTTAAGGAGAAGATTGAAGAACTCATGGGAAATTCAGCACCCGGAGGAGAAGATGAAGATTGCACCTGTCCAGAGAACCACATCATAATCGATTTACACCGATTCCGATCCTAGTGATGATTATTACGAAGATGAAGTCGAGCAGATATCATGGAGTCTTCATCGAGCAGCTTTTTCTAGTTGACTACCATAACAAAGAGTAGATTTCCCATTATAATTAGTTTTAGTTCCAACACTTTGTAACGATAGATAGACCGTTGTATGCCTTTGTTTGAATTGATTGGAGTGATATTGTGTGATTTGCCTCATGTGCATATGGGTAGTGTTTCTCTCTAGACCTCATTCTATTCTTAACTCTCTTTTCTTTAAACCCTCGATGCCTCCGAGATGTGACCTCGGATTTGTTTTCCCGCCAGAGATCACTCATTGATTCAAGAAGAAAATGCCTTGATTCAAACATTGGTACGTAACCAAGGCAACAACAACAACAACAACAACAACAACAACAACCCACCACCACCACCACCGCTGACCATTCGACCTGCTTTCTTAAGGCTGAATCCACCGGTGTTTTCCAAAGAGCACCGAGCCGATTGTTGTAGATGATTGGTTCCAAAGATAGGGAGGGAGTTGACCACCGCAGGATGTACAGATGGAGAAAGGGTGAAATTTGCCGCACATCAGCTCAAGGACCCGCAACAAAGATGGTGGGAGAATTTTACACCCACTTACCCTCAGACACCGCCACATGGGATTAGTTTCAGCAGCTTTCCAGACGCCCATGTTTCAGCAGGAGCTATGGCCATGAAGAAGCGTGAGTTTCGCAACTTGCGCCAAGGAGGACGGACAGGCCAAGATGTGGATGATTTTAGCAAGTTAGCACGTTATGCCCCAGATGACGCTATACAGTATGCAATAAGCAAGAGAAGTTTCCGAAGGACCTAATGATGAGCTGAGCATGCAGCTTGATGGTAGCCACTTTCAATAACTACCAGGAGTTGGTAGATCGTGCGCTTATGATTGAAGGAAGCAGCAGAGATTGACTACCGCAATAGGAAGTATGGACAAGGGAAGAATAACTCGAGCTCAAAGAAACTTCGCTTACCCCAAGACAGGAGGACAATTTCAGCATACCCACGGAGGAGGTAGCTCAGACAACCATAATGGCACCATGAATGGGAACGGAATGGAGGAAGCAATGGACAAAACCGCACCAACCCGCCAACACCATCCAAGGTAGACTGAGCCACATCACTTGCTTTAAGTGCCGCAAGACTGGCATTATGCAAATGATTGTCCGTAAGGCCAAAATGGTAATGGTAATGGAAGCTCAGAAAGAAGCCAACCTTTCAACAGAGGATAAGTGAACCACGCTGCCGCGGAGGAGGTTGAAGCTCACTGCATACGAATAGGTAAGTTTTTGGTTAAGTCATTTATCGCAATGTTCTTTTTGATACTGTGCATCGCATTCATACATATGAAGGGATTTGTGGATAAGTATAAATTACCAACCCAAGCCCTTAGGTCACCCATGCTAGTAACCTCACCCGAGCAGTAATACATGGCTAGTCTATGGTGTGATCGACGCCATTAAGGATTGGACACTATGTATTTCCTCGACCTAATAGTTCGGAATCCCAAGGATTGATGTGATATTAGGCATGGATTGGTTATCAAGCATGGAGGAACATAGATTGCGCCAAGAAGTCAATTTTGCTTACCACCCCGTAAGGGAGGAGAATCAAGTTTGTATCACTAAGATGAGTCGAGGAGAGCACATGTAAATTCCTTAACATGAGTTGTGCAGAGGAAGTACCAAGGTAAGGGATTTCCGACGTGTTTCCTAAGCGCTGCTGTGCATGCCACCGGATAGAGACATTGAGTTTCGATTGAACTACTACCAGCACCGGGCCGATATCTAAGAGACCGATAGGATGCCAGCCCAAGATTTGGAGGAAATTAAGAAGCGATTAAGGAGTTATCGGATAAAGGTTTTATTCGCCCAAGTTCTTCGCCTTTGGGGATCACCAAGATTTAGTGGAGAAGAAGGATGGATCATTAAGAATGGTTGTTGATTATCGAGGATTGAATGAAGTGACCATTAAGAACAAGTACCCACCGCCGATGATCAATGACTTGTTTGACCAATTGCAAGGAGCTAAGGTGTTTTCCAAGATCTATTTGTGATCGTGGTACCACCATTGAAGATTCGAGAGCAGATATACCTAAGACGGCTTTTACCACTGTGCACGGGCAGTATGAGTATACCGTTATGTCATTTGGTCCGACTAACGACCGCCTATTTTATGAACATGATGAACAACGTGTTTATGGAGTTTTTGGATAAGTTCGTCGTGGTGTTCATTGATGATATTTTGGTTTACTCAAAGAATGAAGAAGAACATAAGGAGCATTTATGCTTGGTACTCGAGAAGCTCAGAGAACACCGCTTGTACGCCAAGTTCAAGAAGTGTGAGTTTTGGTTGAAGGAAGTTGATTTCTGACATGTTATATCCGGAGAAGGTATAGCAAAGGACCCCACTAAAGTTGTCACCGTGACAAATCGGGAAGCGCCAACAACAGTTGAGAGATCCGAGTTTCCTTGACTCACAGGATACTACCGAGATTCGCTGAGAATTTCTCAAGGATTGCGGTTTGCGACAGAATTGTTGAAGAAGGATACCAAGTTCATTTGGACGGAGGAGTGTGAAGCTATTTTCCAAGAGTTGAAGAAACGCTTGGTTACCTCACCAAAGGTTAATTCTGCCAGATCGCACCAAGGATTATGAGGTGTATTGCGATGCTTCACGACGAGGACTTGGAGCAAAGGCTTATGCAGGAGGGGAGAGTTGTTTCAGATGCTTCACTTACGCCTTAAGCCTCATGAGCTAAATTATGCTACGATGATTTGGAGTTAGCAGTCCGAGTGCATGCGTTGAAAACATGGAGACATTTCCTCATTGGAAACCATTGTGAGGTGTATACGGATCACAAGAGTTTAAAATACATCTTCACGCAGTATGAGTTAAATCTCGTGCAGAGGAGATGGTTGGAGCTCATTAAGGACTATGATATGAGATTGCATTATCACCCCGGAAAGGCTAACGTGGTAGCAGACGTGTTGAGCCATAAGAGTCACATCAATACACTAATGACGGGAGAAATACCAAAGGAGTTAGCCGAGGATCTTCGAGAGCTACGTTCGGAAATAGTTTCGAGAGGCTATGTAGCAGCATTGGAGATTCAGTCAACTTTGATGGATAAAATCAGGGAAGCTCAAGACCGACAAAGAGATTGCCTCTATAAAGGAGAAAATGAGCGAAGGAAAGGCTAAGGGATTTCGTGAGGATGAGCACGATACCCTATGGTTTGAAGACCGTGTTTATGTGCCCAATGACCCGGAGATCGTGAAGTTGATTTTGCAAGAGGCACATGATTCACCATATTCGATTCACCCAGAAATACCAAGATGTATTTGGATTTGAAGAATACTTTCGTGGACCGGAATGAAGAAGGATATTGCAGAGTACGTCGAGTTTGTGATGTATGTCGAGGGTGAAGGCGTAACATCGTGGCCGCAGGATTGTTACAGCCATTGCCTATACCCGAATGGAAGTGGATAAACTAGGTATGGATTTCATCACGGATTGCCCAGACTCGCTCAGTGCTATGACTCAATTTGGGTTCTAGTCGATCGCTTGATGAAGGTAGCTCATTTCATTCCAAAGAACACTACCTACAAAGAAGGCCAAATTGGCTAAGATATACATGACCAGGATTGTATGCTTGCATGGAGTTCCGAGGAGTATTGTATCGATAGAGGAACCCAATTCACCTCAAAGTTCGGAAGCAAGGTACGAAACTTTGGGAACCAGTGCTGAGTTTAGCACAACTTTTCATCCACGCATGATGGACAAACCGAGAGAGTCAACCAGATTTTGGAGGATATGCTTAGAGCTTGTGCTTTGGATTATGGATCAAGTTGGGATGACAATTTGCCATATGCGGAGTTTTCTTACAACAACAGCTTATCAATCTAGTTTGAAGATGGCACCTTCAAGCCTTGTACTAAGGAGGGCAGGACCCGTTGTTGTGGGATGAAGTTGAGACCGCCAGCTTGTTTGGACCAGATTTGATTAAGGAGTCCGAACGAAAGTAAAGTTGATTCGCGATAGGCTCAAGGTAGCCCACCAAGATGTAAGAGTTATGCGGATTCAAAATGCAAGGAGATGTATACTAAGTCGGAGATGAGTTTATCTTCGAGTATTGCCACTTCGAGGAGTTAAGCGTTTTGGAGTTAAGGGAAAGTTAGCACCCCGATTTGTAGGACCTTATCGTGTTTTGGAACGCATGGGAGAAGTAGCGTACAAGTTGGAACTACCCGAAGGATTGTAAGGAGTTCATGATGTGTTTCATGTTTCTCAGTTGAAGAAGTGTCACGCAGAGATGGCCGATATACCACTGAGAGATACAAAGGCACCGGAAGCGATTCATTGAATGATGATTTGACCCACGAGGAGAAACCAGTTAAGATTCTCGAGTATGCCACCGAGTCACCCGCAAAGAAGGTCATTAAGTTTTGCAAAGTTCAAGGAGCCACCACACCGAGGATGAAGCCACCGGGAGCGAGAGGAAGATTTGCTTAAGGACCACCTCACCTATTTTCTAGTTAACCCGAATCTCGAGGGCTAGATTCATCTTATAGGTTTTGTAACATCCCAAATTTTCAATTTGGAATGTTATACATAGAGCATCATTGCATATCATATTTTTCGTTGCATTTTGCTCGATCCTAGAAATTCTACAAAACTCAAGGACCCACGAGAGAGAGTTGGGGATTTTCGTTATTTTCATATTTGAGTTTTCTCAAATTTTAAAATAGGATCATTTGATTTTAATTATTTTATCTTCAATTATTTCTTCTATCAAAATATGAGACAGGAATAAAATGAATTTCCCAAAAATAAAGAAATAATGAAGATTTAATAATAAAATAAAATAAGATTTTATTTTGGATTTTTTCGCCTTTTATTTGAATTTAGGAAAAATGCTTTTTTCAAAATTGCATTTAGAACCAAATAAAGTTCATCTTGTCCAAATTTTGATTTTAGAAGCCGGGAAAATTTATTTCGGATTTTGGAGTCCGCTTAGTATTTTTTTTCATGCCAGAATTATTTAAAAATGCGCACCGACCCACGGCCGTGTTCGCCGATTATTTTAGTTAATGAACGTCTGCTCGTTAACCTGCTCGTCGCTTTTCTTTTATCGATTTAATCCATGATTTTTCTCGATCGCGATTTCCGATCCGATTTTCGCTTTAGTATAACTTTTCGCCGCTTATCGGAATCAGCGTATTCTGTTGCGTGGAGTTTCGGCCCCAAACCCTCTTTCCGATAATCTACTTAAACAAGTTTTTGCTTCTGTAAAATTTGACTTAGATCCAGATTAGTAAACGGAGCTGTTTTCTTCCGCCGCTTGACTTTCGCTGTTTCGCTTGATTTGATTCTTTTGCAAACCGGAGTTCTTAAGTTGAACTATCTGGTTAGATCTATTTGAGTTTTACCTGTGCATTAGATGAGTACTTATTGAATGCTTGTTTGTTTGTCTGCGATAGAATACCCGGAGTGCGCCACCTGTTACTTCGAGTCTCTAGGTTTCGCGGATCATCAGCAAGGCAAGTAACACTTTGATCATACCTCTTCTCATACCCAGTTTTTATGCATTAGATCTACATCAAACACTTGCATGATTAGGATCTAATTAAATTGTGGGATGGGAAGTAGTTGAGGTAGCACCTATTACCTGTTTTATTATAAACCCTTGGGAGTTACTTCTACGTTTGCTTATTATGCTATGCTATGCTAGTAGACGTGGATTGGGTGAGTGAATTCCATGATGATGTGAGATTTGTTAAATTAATGGTTTATTTAAGGTGGCAACTTAAACACACATCCGGGTGGATTGAGGCACCTGGTTTCTATCAGACTTGCCTCAGTATTTTCTTCTGGACCGCCACCTGTGCTCAAAGGGATCATGAGATTATTTAAACTAGAAACTTCCGTGCAGCCACAAGCCATTATGGGCTCGCATAGTTGATTGTTGTGCGAACTCTTACGGGTAGGCTAGCTGATGTAGGGGTTGTAGGTTGGTACGGTCTACCCACATGTAAGGTGCTAGCGCTTCGAAAGACTATGTCTCGGCCATCCGCTTCTCAAACACCATGTAAAAGCGAGAAACCAAACGGAGGCGATCGAGTCTTGTGGGGAAAAGTGCTAAACCTCTGCAGAGTGTATAAACTAATCATGGTTAGCCGTGTCCCTGTTATGGACATCTTGAGTATCTAGTACTTGGATATCGTGTGAATCTCATCATGTTACTTTTAATTAATATTGTTGGGTTTTAATGAGTACTTTTAATTGGGATTGAGAATGCTGTCAACCATTCTCAATGTTTCACAACCACCATGATAGTTAAATAAATTTATTCCTTTGGTAGGGAAAATTGGCTTTACGCAAAAACTGTAACTAAAGAGCTTTTCCACCAGCCATATATCCATGTAGTATAGGCTTGTTATTCCATTATTCTCTATGTGTTACTTTGCCAAGATATTCCATGTGTCAATTCGCTTTCAGTGCTGCAAGTTTTCATGTTGCGCATTTTCGCATTTATTTAGTAAGGTGTTTAGGTCGTGGTTCTATACTCAAGTGATGCCGCTGGAGTTGATGCACTCGCTATTCTTCCAAGCCTTCCACCGTTATCGTATTAGATGGCCTTAAGCCATATTTATTTTATTAAGTTCTCTTGAGACATTCGATTGTAATAAGTGTGTGATTGCTACTCTGTTATAAATCCTCTGACTACTATGTGGTGTCAGCATTACTGATCCAGGGATGACACTAAGCACGGAGATCAGACTGTTTGAGGTCTGGTCGCTACACGAAACTCCACTTAAACCTAAAGAAGTTAAAAACTGCAACTTTTGTACTTAGTGTCTAATCACCCCCCCTCTAGACACCTCTTCTCAAGATCCTACAAGTGGTATCATAGCTTTGGTCTCTATTGCCTTGGTTTAATCACCATTGGAGGAAGATGGATGAGTCTACTTTGGGAGTCTTAGACATAGAGTGCCTATCCTTGATGGAGAGTATTTCCATGAGTGGAAAAATGAGATGTTTGTAATTTTCAATCAATATCATTTGAACAAGTACATTGCTAGCCCTTGTGCACCTCATGTTGATCCTATGCATCCTACCCTTGATGAATCAATTGACATGACTAGAAATCTTAGAACTGTTAATCTTATCACTAGAGGCTTGCCTAGAAACTTAATTAGAATCTTGCCTACTCTTGAGTGTGCCTACACTATATGGAAATTTCTTGAGGAACATTTTCCAAATTATTCCTTGAAAAATCTAGATGAAATTCTCTATAAGTCTATTGCCTTGAGTAAGATGAATACTAGTGATCCTATGTTTGGTGATCGCTATTTGAACTTACCGACCTTATGCGTGCAAAGGAGATGTTGGAATTATTGGTGATATTATTTCAAGCTATAAGAATCCATAAGCAAGATCATTGTCAAACTCACTCTAATGAATTACCTCTCTAGGACTTGATCCACCACATGACGATGTTGAACATGGATACTATGATGAGGATGATGATAGTGACTTCGATCTTTATGATGCAATGAGACATTTTGGTCTTATGGCAAATCTTCGTGGATATGTGTCAGAGGAAAGGAATGGGTTCTTGATAAGGATGTACCGATCACATGACCGGAGATAAAGACATGTTTCGTGAGCTTGTGAAAATGATAGTCCTCGAAAGTATGTCACTTTCGTGAGAACTCAAAGGGTAAGGTGGTTGGCCTCAGAAGGTGGCCATCTCACATGATAGCTCCATTCGTAATGTCATGCTCGTTGAATCTCTTGGCTACAACTTACTTTCAGATTCAGACTTGCTGATTTCGGTTTCAATGTCCTATTTATCAAGTAGATTGCCAAGTGTTTCGTCGAGACAATCATAAAATGGTCTTTACCGCAGATAATGAAGGTGATCTTTACATTGTTGATTTCTCTAAAAGGCACAACTTAAAACTTGCTTCATTGCTAAATCTTCAAAAGGTTGGTTATGGCATAGCCGATCAGGTCGCTGCTGGCATGAGAAACCTTGACAAGCTTATTAAAGGAAATCATATCCTTGGAGTTAACGATGTCATATTTGATAAGGATAGACTATGTAACGCTTGTCAAGGTGTAAACAAAGTTGGAGGAAGGCATCCCGTGAAGAACATCATGACCACAAGGAGGCCACTCGAGCTACTTCATATGGATCTCTTTGGTCCCAACGCTACAAAAGTCTCGTGGAAATTCTTTTGGTCTAGTTATAGTTGATGATTTTTCAAGATTTACGGGTGTTCTTTCTCGATGATAAATCGAGGTCCAAAAGATCTTCAAAACTTCGCTAGGAAGGCCCAAAATCAGTTTGAAGTGAAGATCAAGAAGGTTCGCAGCGACAACGGAACGGAGTTCAAGAACGCAAACGTGACACCTTTCTTGACGAAGAAGGATTTCACACGATTTCTACGCACGCATACACCTCAACAAAATGGAGTTGTTGAGAGGAAGAACCGGCGCCATCAAAATGGCGAGAACGATGCTTGATGAGTACAAGACGCCAAAGCACTTTTGGGCGTAGCGTTGAGACAGCTTGTCATGCAACAAATTGCTTGTATCTTCACAAGCTACTCGGCAAGACGGATACGAGCTCCTCACCGTAACAAACCCCAAGTTGGATACTTTCGAGTATTCGCTCAAAGTGCTACATTCTTGATAAACATCATCGCTCAAAATTTGCTCCTAAGTCTCATGAAGGTTTCCTACTAGGTTATGGCTCAAACTCTCACACTTACCGTGTTCACAACAATTTCACCCAAAGGTTGAAGAGACGGTAGATGTGAAGTTTGATGAATCTAACGGCTCGCAAGTAGAGCAATTGCCAATTGATGTAGGAGACAAAGACGCTTCGAAGCAATCTAAGACTTGTCTATTGGCAAGGTCCATCCAACGGAGGTGAAGGAGAGTACCGTCCGTCCAAGTGGAAGCTTCTACTTCACGACAAGGTGAACCAAGAGTTGATACGAAGCATCCACAAGTGGAACACACCAAGATGAAGAAAACGAGGAAGAACATCACTTAACGCCAACAACCTCCTTCTCCACCACGACAAGAAAACGACAATGCCAACAATGAAGAAGATCAAGAAGAAGAAGAACAAGATGAAGAAGATGTTCAACCGAGACCCAAGCAAAAGCTTTCACGAAGTTCGAGCAAGAATTGCTAAAGACCATCCCGCGAGCAAATCTACAATGATATTCAAACCGGAGAATCACTCGCCTAAAACTCGCTTAGCTAACTTTTGTGAAAACTATTCTTGCATCTCTAGCATTGAACCTATGAAGGTCGAAGAAGCATTGGAAGATCCGGATTGGATAAATGCTATGCATGAAGAGCTACACAACTTTGAGAGAAACCAAGTTTGGACATTGGTTGATAAGCCCGAGAACAACCACAACATCATCGGTACCAAATGGGTTTTTCACAACAAGCAAGATGAAGATGGACAAGTAGTTCGCAACAAAGCACGCCTCTTCTTCAAGGCTACACACAAGTCGAAGGTATGGACTATGGTGAGACTTATGCCCTGCTGCTAGACTTGAGTCCATTCAGATCTTACTTGCCTATGCTAATCACCATGATATCACCTTGTACCAAATGGACATTAAAAGTGCTTTTCTAAATGGTGAAATAGAGGAGGAAGTTTATGTCAAACAACCTCCCGCTTTGTCAATCCTAAGAAACTCAATCATGTTTACAAACTTCACAAAGCCCTTTATGGTCTTAAACAAGCTCCTAGAGCTTGGTATAAATGCTTGACCAAGTTTCTTCTTGAAAAGGATTTGAAATTGGGAAAAGTGATTCCACACTTTTACTAAAGGGTTAATGGAGAATTATTTGTATGCCAAATTTATGTTGATGATATCATATTTGGATCAACTAACCTCATTTTAGTGAGAAGTTTGGAAAGCTAATGTCGGAGAAGTTTGAGATGTCAATGATGAGCGAACTCAAATTCTTTCTTGGGTTGCAAATTAAGCAAACTAAGGAAGGTACTTTTGTCTCTCAAACGAAGTACACTAAGGACTTATTCAAGAAGTTCAATATGCAAGAGTGCAAAGGTATGTCTACACCCATGCCTACTAGTGGACATCTTGATTTGACCAAAGATGGTAAACCAGTTGACTAAAAGGTTTATCGCTCTATGATTGGTTCATTGTTATACCTATGTGCTTCACGTCCCGATATTATGCTAAGTGTATGCATGTGTGCAAGATATCAAGCTGCTCCTAAAGAATGTCATCTTAAGGCCGTAAAAGGGATAGTGAGATACTTAATTCATACACCAAATTTTGGCATTTGGTATCCTAAGAGGGCCTCTTTCGATCTTGTTGGCTACTCCGACTCTGGACTATGCCGAGACAAGGTTGATAGAAAGTCCACTTGGTACTTGTCAATTTCTTGGTAGATCTCTTGTGTCTTGGTCCTCCAAGAAACAAAACTCGTATCCTTATCTACACCAAGCGGAGTACATTGCCGCTGGTTCATGTTGTGCTCAATTACTTTGGATGACCCAAACTCTTAAAGATTATGGGATATATGTGAAACATGTTCCATTGCTTTGTGACAGTGAAAGTGCTATCAAAATTGGTCATAATCCCGTACAACATTCTCAAACTAAACATATTGAAGTTCGTCATCATTTCATTCGAGATCATGTTGCTAAGGGTGACATTAAACTTAAGCATGTTCGCACCGAAAAGCAATTAGCGGTATATTCACTAAACCTCTTGATGAGAAAGTGTTTTGCAGGTTGAGAGGAGAATTGAACATCATTGATGCTTCAAACTTGGAGTAGAAACTCCATTGGATACATGCAAGACATGATCTTTTGACTAACCCTTGATAATTCTCTTATGATGAAAATCTTATGTCTTGGATATATTTGCATCTTGCATGTTATCTAACCCATGTAGGTACTTGGTTGAAACAAACTCCATGAGATTGTAACCTACTCACATCTTGAGCAATCTCTACATCACCAAGTCTCTACACTATGGTGGTTGAAGACAAGGAAGCACGGAGTCATTCAAACATGTCCTTTGACAAACTCTATGCTGAGCTTCATGATTGTCATCTTGGATACACAAGTGCTCTTCCTTGCAAGAACTAACCCATGTAGGTAGATGGACTCAAATTCCAAGTGGTGCTCCCAACTCTTGGTGAGCTACATCAACCTTGAGCAACCCACACAAGTTCAACTACATGGTCAACTCCACCAACCAAGGTATGTTATTCCATCTTAGAGAAGCTTTACTCTGAGTCATGAGCTAAAGCAACTCGACAAGATGTGAATACATCAAGATGCTTAAACAAAAAATGGTAACCCCATTTTGAGCTTAAACAATGAGTATGACCTATGATCAAGTGATCTCACTTGACTCCTAAGTCAATATACTCTAACATAGGTGACTTTGTCGCCGACCATCTCTAGATGAAGTTCTCTCGTGTTCTTTTTTGTGTTTTTGCATTTTTCTCATGCATATTTGTTACCCCTTTCAAAAAAAAACTTCATCTAGATTTCTTTCTTTTCTTTTCTGTTGCTCTGCATTTCTTGCATCCAATTCATTGCATATCATTCAGAAAATTCCTTGCAAATCTTTGTGAGATCTTACGAGTCTAGTGAGCTGAGGTGACAAGTGTTTTCTCTGCGATGAACTCGGTTTCACCGATTTGTTGTTTTTGGTCCAACCGAATCTTTTCGGTACTACCGAAGCATACCACTCGGTGCCACGGATTTCACAACAGGAAAAACAGTTTGCCACTTATTCTGTGTTTCTTATGGTCCAGCTCCACTCAATGAATCTTGTCCTCTACAAGCATCACAATTTTATCCAAAGGCTTTGTGTTGTGACTCAAGGACCAAACCCATTCACAACAAATTCCGAAGACCCTTCTTGGAAATTGATGTCAAAAGGAGAGAGAGATCACATCAAAGCTTATCACTTCCAAAAGGGAGAGAGTATTAAGGGGAGAAAGAGATTCCGTGGGGAGAGAATACTCAAGTAGAAAGTGTTTCTCAAGGATCCCGATGCTTGGTGTTCAAGAGGAGAGATGCCACATGTCTTTTTGGGGGAAAGACATGTTCATATGTGCTTATTTGCTTTAAGCTCTGTTCATTTATATTTTTCAACCCTGATTTTCTGTTCCCTATCTTCTCCTAGTATCCCATGCTAGATTCAGGGGGAGCGAGACATCTAAGGGAAAGGAATCATTTAAATTCATTGCATATCTTTACTCTTGGGGACATGTCTAATCCAATGTGGTACTTAGTACTCACTCTCTACATGTCATCCCAGTCTTGGTATTCTTGTGGTTTCTTCTGTTTGCTCTGGATAGTAGATGTACCTGTGTTATCTAACCTTGTTTGTGCAGGTTCATTCCACCCTAAGCCAACTCAGGACTACAAGGTAAGTATATGCATCACAATCATGTGTATGGGGAATTCTTGCTGATGTTCATACTGTTTGCAAGGACTCATAAGCATGAAGGTATTTTCTTTAATATTCTTTGCTCTGATGCACATGGCCAAGATACATGTAACACATTATGTAGCGACCATACCTCAAATAACAGATCTCTCGTGCTCAAGGTCATCCCCGGATCAAGAATGCCGACACCACACAAGACTGGAGGATTTTAACAGAGTAGCAATCACACACTTATTACAATCGAATGTCTCAAGAGAGAACTTAATAAAAATAAATATGGCTTAAGGCCATCTAATACGATAACAACGGAAGGCTTGGAAGAATAAGCGAGTCCATCAACTCCAACGGCATCACTGAGTATAGAACCACGACCTATGCACCTTACTCATCGTCTGAAAAGTCTGCAACATGAAATGTTGCAGCCCGAAACGGGTCAAGACATGGAATATGTCAGCAATGTAACACATAGAGAATAATGGAATAATAAGCCTATACTACATGCATATATGGTGTGGAAAGCTCTATGGTTACAGCTTTTGCATAAAGCCAATTTTTCCCTACCGCAAAGGAATAAATTTATTTAACTATCATGGTGGTTAGAAACATTGAGAATGGTTGACAGATTCTCAATCCCAATTAAAAGTACTCATTAACAAACCCAACAATATTAATTTAGAAGTAACATGATGAGATTCACATGACATCCAAGTACTATATACTCAAGATTTGTCCATAACCGGGACACGGCTAACCATGATTAGTTTATACACTCTGCAGAGGTTTATGACTTTTCCCCACAAGACTCGATCGCTTCCATTTGATTTCTCGCACTACATGGTGTTTGAGAAACGGATGACCGAGACATAGTCTTCGTAAGCACTAGCACCTTACTTGTGGGTAGACCGGTGCACCTACTTTCCCCTACATCTGCTAGTCTACCCGTAAGAGTTCGCACAACTTAATCAACTACGCCCGAGCCCATAATGGCTTGTGGCTGCACACGGAAGTTTCTAGTTTGAATAATCATCGATCCCTTTGAGCCCGGTGGCGGTCCAAGAAATACAGTAAGTCCGATAGAAATCAGTGCCTCAATCCACCCAGATGTGTGTTTGTTGCCACCTTAAATAAACCATTAAATAACAATCTCACATCTGTCATGGATACACTCACCCAATCCACGTCTACTAGCATAGCATGGCATGATAAGCAAACGTAGAAGTAACTCCCAAGGGTTTGATAATAAAACATGTAATAGGTACTACCTCAATCTACTTCCCAAAACCCACAACTTAATTAGATCCTAATCATGCAAGTGTTGGAGGATAGATCTAATGCATAAAAACTGGGTATGAGAAGAGGTATGATCAAAGTGTTACTTGCCTTGCTGATCATCCGCGAAACCTAAAGACTCGAAGTAACAAGCGGCGCACTCCGGGTATTCTATCGCAGACAAACAAACAAGCATACAATAAGTACTCATCTAATGCACAGGTAAAACTCAAATAGATCTAACCAGATAGTTCAACTTAAGAACTCCGTTTGCAAAAAGAATCAAATCAAACGGCAACGAAAGTCAAACGGCGGAAGAAAACAGCTTCGTTTTACTAATCTGGATCTAAGTCAAATTTTACAGAAGCAAAACTTGTTTAAGTAGATTATTCGAAAGAGGGTTTCGAGATTAAACTCCAGCGCTTGAATCGCCTGATTCCGATAAACGAGCTAAAAGTTATACTAAAACGAAAATCGGATCGGGAATCGCGATCGTAAAAATCGCGGATTAAATCCGAGAAAAGAAAACGACGAACGGGTTAACGAACGGACGCTCGTTAACTAAACTAATCTGACGAACGCTCGCTTAAAACGAACTAACGAATGAACGCTCGCTAATTAGCCTAAACCAAAAAACCAAACTAAAAAACAAAACTAAAAACCGAAGAAAACCGCCTTTTTAGAAAACCGCGCACGCGGATCGAGGCGGCGGCGAATCATGTCGGCGGAATCCGCGACGGCGGCGGTCCGTGGGTCGGGCGGGCGGCGGGTCGGCGGGGTCCGGGCGACGGGTCATGGGAGGCGGCGGGTTTGGGCGCGGCGGCATGGCATGTATGGCGGCGGCGACGGGTCGGCGGGCGGGCGCTGGGTTGCGCTGGGCTGAGGCTAGGTTTGGCCTCGGTGGCTTAAGCGATAAGCCTCACGGGCCGGAGTCCTAGGCGGACACGGCCCGTAGGTCGCGCGCTTTTTTTTTAAATAATTACACGCAGAAAAAAAAGAAATACTAAACGGACTCCAAAAATCCCGAAATAAATTTTCCCCAGCTTCTAATATCAAGTCGGATTTAATGAACATTTATTTGGTGCCTAAATGCAATTTTGAAAAATGCGCATTTTTCCTAAATTCAAATAAAAAGGCGAAAAACTCCAAAATAAAATCTTATTTGATTTTATTATTAAATCTTCATTATTTCTTCATTTTGGGAAAGTCATTTTATTCCCTCTCTCATATTTTGGTAGTAGAAATAATTGAAGATAAAATAATTAAACAAATGATCCTATTTTCAAAATTTGAGAAAACTCAAATATGAAAATAATGAAAATCCCCAACTCTCTCCGTGGGTCCTTGAGTTGTGTAGAATTTCTAGGATCGAGCAAAAATGCAATGAAAAAAATATGATATGCAATGATGTTTATGTATAACATTCCAAATTGAAAATTTGGGATGTTACAAACCTACCTCTTAAGATGAATCTCTACCGAGATTCGGGTTGGCTAGAAAATAGGTGAGGGTGGTCCTTAACAAATCTTCGCCTCGCCCTGTGTGGCTTCATCCTCGTGTGGTGGCTCCAATCGAACTTTGCAAAACTTAATGACCTTGTCATGGGTGACTCGACCGGCATACTCTGTAATCTTAACCGTTTCTCCTCGTAGGTCAAATCATCATTCAACTGAATCGCTTCTAGTGGCATCAGATTCTCAAAGGGTATATCGCCATCTCTCAAGGCACTTCTTCAATTGAGAAACATGAAACACATCATGAACTCCCGACAATCCTTCGTAATTCCAACTTGTACGCAACTTCTCCCATGCTCCAAAACACGATAAGGTCCTACAAATCGGGTGCTAACTTTCCTTAACTCCAAAACGCTTAACTCCTGAGCGGCGATATCAAGATAAACTCGCCTCCGACTTCAGATTCTCGCCTCCTTGCTTTTGAACTGCATTGCATTTCGGTCTTGATCGGGCTACCTTGAGCCTATTGCAAATCAACTTTACTTTCCGCTCGCACTCCTTAATCAAATCCGTCCAAACAACCGGCCGTCTCCAACTTCATCCCACAACAACGGGTCCTCGCACCTCCTTCCGCATAAGGCTTCGAAGGGGCCATCTTCAAACCGGATTGATAATCGTTGTTATAAGAAAACTCCGTGATATGGCAAATTGTCATCCCAACTTGATCCATAATCCAAAGCACAAGCTCTAAGCATATACTCCAAAATCTGGTTAACTCTCTCGGTTTGTCCATCTGTCTCAGGATGAAAAGTCGTGCTAAACTCCACCTCGGTTCCCAAAGTCTCGCAAATCGCTTCAGAACTTTGAGGTGAATTGGGTTCCTATATCCGATACGATAATCCTCTAACTCCATGCAAACATACAATCCTCATCATGTATACCTTAGCCAATTTGGCAATCGCTATAGGTAGTCTTTATCGAATGAAATGAGCTACCTTCACAAACGATCAACTACAACCCAAATCGAGTCATAGCCCGAACGAGTCCCGGCAATCCCGTGATGAAATCCATACCTAGTTTATCCCACTTCCATTCGGTATAGGCAATGGTCAGAATAATCCTGCCGCTTCGATGTTCTCGCCTTCACCCTCGACATACATCACAAACTGCTACGTATCTGCAATATCCTTCTTCATTCCGTCCACCGTAAAATATTCTTCAAATCCAAATACATCTTGGTATTTCGGGTGAATCGAATATGGTGAATCATGCCTCTTGTAGAATCAATTTCCGATCTCCGGTCATTGGGCACATAAACACGCCTTCAAACCATAGGGTATCGTGCTCATCTTCACAAAATCCCTTAGCCTTTCCTTCGCCATTTTCTCCTTTATAGAGGCTTTCTTTGTCGGCCTTCCGAGCTTCCCCGATCTTGTCCATCAAAGTTGATCAATCTCCAATGCTGCTACATAGCCTCTCGTAACTATTTCCAAACATAGCTCTCAAGATCCTCGCTAACTCTTTTGGTATTTCTCCCGTTAGTGTATTGACGTGACTTTACGGCTCAACGCGCTCGCTACAATGTTGGCCTTCCGGGTGATAATGCAATCTCATATCATAGTTGTCGGTGTCAAACCGGCGGGTCTCGGTAGGGGGTCCCGAATCGCATGCCTAGGCGGATGGTAACAGGAGACAAGGACACGATGTTTTACCCAGGTTCGCCCTCTTGATGGAGGCAAAACCCCACGCCCCGCTAGATTAATATTGATAATGTGTGTTACAAGAGTGGATCTACCACGAGATCAAAGAGGCTAAACCCTAGAAGCTAGCCTATGGTATGATTGTTGTTCGTCCCCACGGACTAAAACCTCCGGTTTATATAGACACCGGATAGGGTTAGGGTTACATGAGTCGGTTACAATGGTAGGAGATCTACATATCCAGATCGCCAAGCTTGCCTTCCACGCCAAGGAAAGTCCCATCCGGACACGGACAAAGTCTTCAATCTTGTATCTTCATAGTCTTGGAGTCCGACCGATGATGATAGTTCGCTATCCGGACACCCCTAGTCCGAACTCCCTCAATAGTCCTTAATGAGCTCCAACCATCTCCTCTCGCCTCGAGATTTAGCTCCTTCTCGCGTGAAGATGTGCTTCAAACTCTTGTGATCCGATACACCTCACAATGATTTCCAATGAGGAAGTGTTCCATGTCTTCAACGCATGCACTACGGTTACTAACTCCAAATCATGCGTAGTATAATTTAGCTCATGAGGCTTAAGCTGTCGTGGAAGCATACGAAACAACTCTCCCTCCCCGCATAAGCACCGCCCCAAGTCCTCGCCGTGAAGGCCGCAATACACCTCATAATCCTTGGTCCGATCCGCAGAATTAACACCGGTGAGGTAACCAAACGCTTCTTCAACTCTTGGAAACTAGCTTCACACCTCGGTCCAAATGAACTTGGTATCGCTCTTCAACAATTCATCATAGGCTTCGCAATCCTTGAGAAATTCTCAATGAATCTCGTAGTATCCTCGCGAGTCCAAGGAAACTCCGGATCTCTCCAACTGTTGTTGGCGCTTCCCGCTTGTTACAAGGACAACTTTAGTGGGGTCATCGCTATACCTTCTCCGGATATAACATGTCCAAGAAATCCAACTTCCTTCAACCAAAACTCACACTTGTCAACTTGGCATATAACCGGTGTTCTCTCGAGCTGAGTACCAAACGCAATGCTCCTTATGTTCCTCTTCATTCTTCGAGTAAACCAAAATATCATCTATGAACACTACGATTTAACTTATCCAAAACTCCATAAACACTTTGTTCATCATGTTCATAAAATAGGCAAAAGCGTAGTCGCACCAAATGACATAATGGTGTACTCATACAGCCCTGCACTGGTGGTAAAAGCCGCTTTAGGTATATCCTCGCCTCGAATCTTCAATCGATGGTACCCGATCGCAAATCGATCTTTGAAAACACCTTAGCTCCTTGCAATCGGGTCAAACAAGTCTGTCGGGAAGTTGATCGTGACCCACTTAACACCTATGGGACTCGGCGGACCGAGTCCCTTTTGGTTCGGTGGGAGGCGGAGATTGCACGAAGAGCGATCGAGGCGATGCACACGAAAGCAGCTTACCCAGCTTCGAGCTCTCCGAGAGATAATACTCCTACCGCCGCTTGTCCGATTATCTTGTGTTCTTGCTAGGGAGCAATGAAAGCTACAAAACCTAGCTTGAGTGTCTCTAGTCTCAATGAGTCGAACCAGCCAACCTCTTCTACGCTATGCATGGGCCTCCTTTTATAGGCTCAAGGGGTCACCACAGTGGCAACGTAAACAAGGGCAAATGGGAAAATGAGTTGCGGTTGGTACAGCTACTTTGTACAAAGGTATTCTACCTAATTCTGACGGCAAGGGACAAAAGCATTAAATGCCCGCCCATGTCACCTAAACAAAGGCAGTAGGGATCGTCAGGGCGCCACCGCCGCCACGATGGCACCCCCTGCCGCCGCCACCGTTGTTTCCGCCGGTCAGACAAATTTCTGACACGCACGCTCGAATGGCCCCATGGCATATCGCTGGTGGATGAGCTGGAGCGAGATGAAGAGAGTTGCTCGCCGCTGCAAGCACCTTGCCACGGCTGAATCCTTGTCACGCCTTGAAGCTTGTCGCCACAAGCCTTCCGCATAAGCTCCTCTTGCCGGGCGCCTTGTCTTCGCGTGCCTTGAGGGCCTTCCACAAGCTCCTCTTGCCGGGTCTTGTCTTCTTGGCTTAAATACTTTGTTCTTGAATGGCTCTAAAGGAACCACGGAGGACCTTGGCGGTCACTAGGCAGCCCCGCCAAGAGGGTGTCGCAATCGCTGCGGCACGAAGTTCGGGATACTAGGGTACCCTACCTAGTACATCGGACAGAGCCTCGGCTCGGGCCACACACGATGCCGAGCGCTGTTGGGCCAGCCCAAAACAGGCACGGGCACGCTGCCCAGATCACGCCACATCGCCTCGACCCATCACGCCCCCACGAACAAAGATGCGCCTAACGTGGCGCCGTGGAGAGATCGTGGGGCTTTTTTAATTGGAAAAGCGAACGTCCGCCTCTCTCTCCTTATAAGGGGAAACAGGCAGGTCGCCCACCGCCATTGCTGTCACATCTCAAAACCACCGCTGTTCTCCTCCTTCTCGAAGTTCAAGAGAGCGACGCCTCCCCCATCGCCACTAACGCCATCAACGCCGCCGGCCTCCTCCACCACCTCCACCATGGCTCGGAAGCCGACAAGGGAAGGGCGGAAGTCGGCCGAGGCGCAGCTGCTCGCGGCGCCACGAAGGAGCGGGCCACCTTCGACCCTCAAATGATGCAAAGGAGCCGAGGAGGTACTACCTCTTCCGTCGACGGAGACGCGATGCATCCGCGACGAGGGTAATCTCTCCGCCACATCGAGTTGGTTTCGCTGGCACCCTTCTTCAAGGCTTTTTCATCGCGGGCTCGCCTCGCCTTTCTCGAAGTTCTTTTGCGATATCATGAACACCCACGGGCTTCGCCCTTGATTTCACCCCCAATGCTGTCTCGATTATGGCGGTTTTCGCACACCTTTGCGAAAACTTTGTCGGAGTCCACCCAAACGTAGCCCTCTTCCGCCACTTCTTCATGCCCCGCTGAGAGAGAGGAGAGCCACTTGCCGGAGGGATTGCTTGGATCTCCGTGATCGGCAAGAAAGAAGCATATCTGAAGGAGAGCTCCGCAGCAGTGGGAGGAGGAGAGCCGATTGGTGTTGATCATCGAGGAAAACCCGCAGCCCTTCACCGCCCAGCGCCAAACTCCCATAGTGCGCGGTAACGATTGGAGCAACTTGGCGCCAGAGGATGCTAGGTTGAAGATTGTCGTGACCCGGATCTTGCGCCTGTGCATGCCGGACCATCGAGGCGCCTGCTGGCGCAGATTTCTTCGCCGCCAGACGCTTCCCTTGCAGGAGAGGAGGAGGCCTTCTTGGGAGTTCCAAATGCGGCGGACATCATGAGGCTGCGCCTGGCCTCAACCGAATTTCACCGCCTTTGAGCTGGATGCGATGTCGCCGGAGCTGTTCAAGCACGCACCCGATCACCCCGAGTGGTTCATGTTGCCAAGGGGGTCGCCTTTGTGCAACAACTTTCGCCGACCAAGATCCGCGGTAATGATGCCGCCAGTGATTCCCATGGATCGCTCCAATCTTGGCAAGAGCCCGCCGATGACGCCGCAGCAGTTCTTCGACATACCGAAGAAGTGCCGATCCGCCTCGACGAGCGTAAGTGGCTCACACGCGACACCACCGACGCCGAAGCTGCATCGACGCCACCAGCCGGAGGAGGCGGCAGGTTGCCGCCGCCGTGAATTCGGGTTCACCGTGGAGGAGGCGGAGGCAGCAGGCTGCAAGCCTTGCCGACGAGAGGAGCTTGCCGGCGGAGGAGCAGCCGAGCCTCAAGCCGAGCCGAACGAGATTCGCTGGGCCGCCCCCCCACCTTCGTAGCTTGCCGCTGAGGAGCCCACAGCCCACCAAGAAGGCGCCCGCAAGACCGGGAAGTGGCGGGCGGCAGACGGGCTAACAGCTGTCACACACATGGACGCTTCCACCGCAGCAAGCATCAAGGTTACCGGAGCGCCTCACGCCGCCACAAAGAACGGGAGCGGGCCTTCCGGGACCACGCCCCCGCACCCGCCAAGCGTCCGAGGGAGCCTACTTCTCTAGCTCGTCGCACCGGAGGCGACTGAATTGACTTCTCCGCGCCAGCCCGAGGAAGAAGAAGAGTAAGATCTTATCGCTGTTACTTGTAATTCTTCAATTTGTCGCTTTGTCTTGTATCCGATTTGCTTCATTCTCAACTCTTCCTTTTCAGACGCCGGCTCGTAAAGCGTCAAGAGAGCCAAGACCCCGTGGTTGTCATCAAGACGATCCCCTGCGGCTATGGCTGTGGAGGCGCTCTCGAGACCCCTTGCCGACCCAAGAACCTTCTCGAAAGCAGCCCCTCAAAGACAGCCCCCAACGTAAGTATTTGGTTTATTTCTTACGTTAGGTGTGCATGGGTGCTCCTTCTTCACCGATATCCGACTTGTTGATTTGTGTAGGAGCAGAGCAGCCTCATCAGAGGGCCCGGAAGTCGCCTCCCAAATTCCATCTCGCTTAACTACGCCGCCAAGGGAGAATTCTCCAAAGAAGGGAGCGCCTCCCAAGGGAGGCTTCCCGATAAGGGAAGTCTCCGACAAGGCAGCGCCGCGATCTCTCCGTGGTGGAGACCGCGCCACGATCCCATCGCAGTAACCTTTTGCGGTCAATTCCCTGGGTTCTTTTTTCTTCGTTTCTTCTTTCAACATTTGCTTGATCGTTTTTCTTTTTCTCGATCGCCGATCCATCTCGCCGCAGATCCGATGGAGACCGAGGTCGCCGGCGAGGAGGTCGCAGACGGCAACAAAGGACGACACCGCCACCATGGAGGAAGAGGCTGGCGCCGATGGGTCCGCCGGGCGAGGAGGTCGCCAAGGCTGCCGCCGCAAAGGTCGGCGAGGGTCTGGCGATCGATCGACGACTTCGAGGCCGCAGGAGCGCCAGCGCTACACCGACCGCCGATCCCTCCGCCACCGATGCAGCATCAGTTCGAAGAGCCCCAGCCCGCACCTATTCAAGGCCGGGCGACGCGCTTTCATCAAGCTCCCATGGGCGCCGAGCCCAGTATGCCGGTCGAGGAGAGACCTTCGACGAAGAGCTGCTCGCCCGCTGGGCTGTCGCTGGTTGATGCGCCAAGCAGCAGAAGGGCGAAGTTCGAGGAGGAGCAACTGTCAAGAAGCCGCTATCGCTTACCGCTACTCGACAAGCTAAGCTGGAGTCCCGGAAGCACTTGTCGCGAGGGCGGAGCAGATATGAAGAAGCGCGCAGAAGAGCTCCGGGCGCCAATCAAGAAGCTCTCCGAATGTAGCGTATGCGGAGCAACTCTCCGAAGAGCGCACAGCCTTCATCCTTGAGAAGGCTGAGGTCGAGGAGCAGCAAAGGCTTGCCGCGAGAAGCCTTCACAAGAAGAAGGCGAAGCTAGCGAAGCGGAAGATCAACCTTGACAGCTATGAGGAAGAGCTGAACGCATGCGAGCAATCACTTGGCGGAGCTCTCAAGGAAGCAAAGGACGCCGCAGCCGCCGAGGCCGCCAAGAAGGAGTTGGAGACAAAGGTGACGCAATTGGAGGCCAACCTTCGTAAGAGCGGCGAGGAGCTTGCTGCGCCAAGCACGAAGCGCGAGAAGGACGCCTACACTCTTGGCGAAGTTGCAGGCCGCCTTTGCCGAGAGGATCAAAGAGCTCGACGCCGCCAAGGACTCCAAGGCAGATCTTGAGTCAAGCTGACCACCTTGATGGAGACGCTGGATGGCGCCAAGGAGCGGAAGCGGCCTATTGGAGAAGATCAAGGCCAACGAGGAGTCAGCCAAGAATGCCACGACCGCCATAACACCTTCAAAGAGAATGTGATGCATTGGACCGAGGGTCTTGTAACACAGCCGCCGCCATCGGCAAGGAGCCGATGGAGCTGGGATGGTGGATCTCGGTACTCCACCGACGAGCATCTCCAACCCAAAGGCCAAGCTCAGCCTGTTCTTCAAGGGCGTGGTGGCGGCTTCCAATCGCTCCGGAAGAGATCCTAAAGCAGCTGGCCGACGAAGTCGCGCCAAATCAGGCAGGGCTCTTCAAGGTGCCGATGAAGGTGGCCTTCCGCAATCCAGCGTTAGCTTTGCCAACGCCCTCAAGTCCTTGCACCGATCACGACGTTGAAGCGCCAAGGCCCTTGTCGCACCCATTGTGGACAGGTGAGCAGGGTCAAGAGGGTCGATGGCGCACCGCAGAGACTAGGCCACCAAATTTATCTTTCCTTTGTCGCTGTTGATCATGTTTAGGAGAACAATTTATTAGATCTCATGCAAGTTAATTTTGTAATATACTCTATCTTAGGCAACGATTGCAATGTTATTTCCTTTACTTGATTCCTTCCTTTGTATGTTTGTACCCCACGCTTTTAGGGAACTTGTCGGGCCGGGCACCTTTTGTCGAGCGCCGAAAAGCGAACATCAAGAGCCTGTCAAGGGTGCCGCCCGACAAGCAACCTTGTCGCAACTAGTTGCAGCTCACTTAAGTTGTTGAGCGGACTCGAAACAAAGTAAGGGCGCGACTAGCTACGAGTTGGTTCCTCCGCGCACAGGTTTTCCATACAAAGTACTATCGTTCGAGGAAGATAACTTAAAAATTTAAAAAACTGATTGCTCAAACTTTAGCAACTTAGCTTTTCTGTCGTTTGCTTCTCGGTAAGGCGAAACTTCCTCGAGCGACGCTTGGCGGTCCACACCATTATCTTCTCCTTCCCCCCGGCTAACTTGTGGGTGAAGGAACCTTCCTTTCTTTTGAGAAGAAAGAAGAGAAAATAAAGTTATGGAGCCTCGTGGCTCGTTACTACTTACCGGGTGTGGATGCTGCACAAAATGTCAGATAACACATGCAAATTGATTATGAAAGCATGAAATTGACAATTTGCGCGCAACACATGAGCTTTATCGATGCACGGGTCTGCGCCTCGCTTTGTACAAAGGATTACATGCAACATCGGCAAGACTTTGTAAAAGGTGGTTGCCGGAACAGGTTCCGCAACCGCGCCTCTATGGGTAAAACTTACGAAGATGCTCAATGTTCCGTGAGTTGCTCACCGAATGCCATCTTCGGTCTCAAGGCGATGACATGCCAGGCCTAGTGACTCGCTTTCACCCGATAAAGGCCTTCCCACTTCAAGGCCAACTTGTTGGAATTTTGGCGGATTGAACGCTACCAAGAACAAGGTCGCTTTCCTCTAAACTTCGCACTAACTTTGCGGGTTATGGTAGCGCGCAAAGCTTGTCGGTAATGAGCAGCTCAGATAAAGCAGCTCGAAGACGGTCCTCCTCAAGGAGCAGCGCGTCATCTTGTCGCAGCTGCTCTTGCTCAAGCTCATCATAAGCGAGTACTCGAGGTGACCCGTGATACGAAGTTCCGTGGGGAGAACTGCCGCCCATAGACTAGAGCGAAGGTGTCCGCCAAGGCTCGACGGTGTCGCCCCGACGACCAAAGAACCACCGGCAGCTCCTCAATCCAGCTTTCTTCCGCACTTGTGCAGCCTGTCGAAGTCCTGGTCTTGAGTCCGCTGCAGACTTCAAAGATTCGCCTCTCCGCTGACCGCTATTTCTGATGAGCAGCAGGCGGGCAGACCTTGGCGCCAAGATCTTGGACGATCGCATGAAGGTGCGGCTCGTGAACTGTGTGCCGTTGTCGGTGATGATCCGTTAGGAATCCCAAAACGGCAAACAATTGACTTGAAGAACTTGATCGCCGACCGGCTGTCACCTTCCTCACCGCTTCCACTTCCGCCACTTTGTGAATTTGTCGATTGCACGCATAAGTACTCAAAGCCCCGACAGCCAGTGGAAAGGGGCCGAGGATGTCGAGCCCCTGCATCGAAAATGGCCAGGATAAAGGGATCGCCCGAGAGCTTGAGCTGGCTGGTGTATTTGCTTGGAATGGAACTGCACGCTTCACACTTGGTTACTTGTGCAGTTGCATCCCGGAGGGCTGTCGGCCGAAGAAACCTTGCCGGAAAGCTTTGCTTAATTGTTTTGCGCCAATGTGGTGACCACATATGCCTCCGTATCTCTCGCCAACAGCTTCGGCCCATCTTCCCGTGAATACACTTCAATTTCACCCGCTGAGTCTTCTTCTCAGCATAGCATGCAGGTCAGTCGACAAACCGGTACATACTTGACTCGCGGGCTACTCTTTCGCTTCTTCTTGCTCTTCGAAGTTCTCCGTTCAAGGAAATGGACGATCCGCCATTTATGCCGGAGCTTGCGCTCGACAACAAGGACTAAAGGCACATTCGTCTGCTGGGGAACATCAGCTTCTACGGCAAGAACCTCGCGGCTCGGCCGAGTTGATGTTCCCGCAAGCTTGCCGAGCAAAACTTGTCGGGAGCGCTCGCTTCAACGAACAAACCTCGGGTTTGTCGGAGCAGATCGCTTCCTCAAAGACTTTTGGTGTTGAACTTGGGGACTCGCCGGCGGCGGCTTCGGGAAGCTCGGCCGAAGTAGTCACCGAAATCAACTTCCTCTTCTTGTTCTGTCCAGCTTGATGGCATTACAGCCGGTTGAGTCAGCTTGAGCACAAAAATCCCTGGTTCCATTGTAACTTGAGGCGCGCGACTTTGACAGCCATCAACAATATCATTTTGAGCTCTTGGAACATGTTCCATTTGTAGGCCAAAGTGCTCTTCTAGCTTTCTCACTTCATCAACGAGGCTTCCATCAACGGACTCGATAATCTTTGTTTACTTGGCGGACGACAAGCCGCGAGTCACCCTCGACAATGAGCTTCTTGATCCCAAGGTCTACTGCACTGAGACCGCAAGCAAACCTTCATACTGCAGATTATTTGTTGCTTGCTCCTTGGGAAAGTGCATTTGACTATGTACTTGAGGTGCTCTCCGGTGGGCGATAAGCAAGACGCTCAAGACCGGCGCTTTGCAGCAAAAAGGCACCGCCAAAGTACATCAGCCACTCTTTACTTGCCTCCTTGACGGGATGCTCGCTCGAATTTCTTCATCTTGCGCCAAGGCCCATTCTCGCTATGAACTCGCCAAGTTTCGCTTTGGATAGTTGAAGTGCTTTCAACTTGAGGCCAAAGCTTGACAGTTCCAAAGGCCCACTGACAATCCCGCCTGCTGCTTCCGGATTTTGCAAGATTCTCTTCAGCCGAAAGCGAGTGACAATCGTGGATCTCATGTGCTTGAAGTAATGGCGCAGCTTTCGAGGCCATGAGGAGGCCGAAAAGCAATTTCTGCACACCGAGTACCTTGACCTAGCCTCGCAGAAGGGAACCGACAAAGTAGACTGGGCGCTGCACCATCCTTTTCTCGTGATCTTCTCGCAATCCTCGCAGATCCGCCCTTGTCGGGACCAGAGCTTGCCGGTGAAGCCCCTCGCTTGTCGCCGGATGTATCTCGCCTTGGTTGCCGCTCATCATCCGCCTCCTTTCCGCTACTAACGCAGCACTAACCATTTGATTGGTTGCCGCTATATATAGCAGCAACTTCTCTTGTGGCCTAGGTGCGACAAGTATTGGAGTAGAGGACAGTACCTCTTAAAGTCTCAGCAGCGCAGCCTCCGCTTCGAGTCCATTTGATTGACCTGCTTTTTCAAAATCTTGAAAATGGTAGGGCGCCAGCCAGCAGATCTAGAGATAAACCTGCCGAGAGAAGCCACGCGAACCGCAAGTCTTCGTGACATCCTTGACGCGCTTTGGTGCTTCAATTTGCTCAATGGCCTTGATCTTGTCGGGATTGGCTTCAATTCCCGCTGAGACATGAAGAACCCGAGAAGTTTGCCGAAGGGACCCAACACGCACTTCTCGGGTTGAGCTTGAGGTTGATCTTGCGCAGATTTGCAAAGGTCTCATCTAAATCTTGAACCAGAGTTGCTTTGTCCTTGCTTTGACCACTATGTCATCCATGTAAGCTTCTACATTTCTCTGCATTTATGCTCAAAAGCGCCATGGACTACTCTTGCAAACGTTGAACCAACATTCTTTAGCCCAAAAGGCATCCGTGATAAAGCAAGATGTGCCACATGGGGTGATGAATGCGTTTTCCTCATCTTCTTCTGCCATGAAGATCTCGATGATATCTCGAATATGCATCAAGAAATGAAAGCAAATCACATCCAGCCGTGGAGTCAACAATCTGGTCGATACGCGGCAAGGGAAATGGGTCTTTGGGACAAGCTTTATTAACATCTGTGAAGTCGATACAAAGTCTCCATTTCCCATTTGCCTTTCGTACAACTACCGGATTGGCCAACCACGGGATGGAGCACCTCCGACAAGGCCCGCCGCTTCCAACTTCTTGATCTCTTCTGCTATGAATTCTTGGCGCTCCACTGCTTGTTTTCTGACTTTTTGCTTGACGGGCCGCGCATGAGGACAGACAGCTAGGTGATGCTCAATTACTTTCCTGGGAACACCGGGGATGTCAGACGGTTGCCATGCAAACACGCCGATATTCGCCGCAGAAAGCAACGAGCGCCTTCCTATTTAGGGTCGAGAGTGGTAATCGATGGTGAAGGTACCACCAGTGCCGCCCTCCTTGGCGGCACCTTCTTGGTCTTTGGCGAGCTGCCATCGCCTTTCTTGCACTTGCCGGTGGAGCTCGATGGTGGCCCTCGACGGTAGCGCAGCACCAAGAGGTGCGCTGCCGGAGTGGGCATCGAGCTCTTGCCGGACTTGGTCTTCTTTCTTCCCGGAGCTTCAACGGCAAGTGATTTGCTATCCGCTGCAGCTGCCGCTTCCCGAGATATCTTGTCGGCGCAGATAAGAGCATCCTTCTTGTCGCCATGGACAGAAATGACACTTATCGGGCCGGGCATCTTGAGCAAGTTGTATGCATAATGAGAGGCTGCCATGAACTTGGCGAAGTGCCGGACGGCGGCAATGGAAAATCAGCGACGCCAAACGTGACCTCTCAGCCCCGAAGTTTAGTTCGCGCCAAATGTTACCGGGCAAGCAGGATCTTCCCTTTCGCTTGCTCCTTCCCGGGTTGATTCCTTGAATGTGCCGCCTCTTCGAGCTCGCTGTCGTGGATCTGAAGCTTCGGAGCACCGCGGATGAGATCAGGTTTAAGCCGCCCCGCCACAACTAGCATCTTGGTGACCTTGAGGTTGCGGATAGTTGGTGAGACCAACATCGCAAGCACCGACCGCTGTTATGCGATCGTGGTGGTCCTCAATATCAAAGATGATAGGCGTGCCGGACCATTTCAAAGGCTCGCGGACTCTATGGATGGTTCTCGCTGCATTAACCTCCTCATCCATTGCTTGAGTTGGCAGTGAGGTATGCAGAGAAGCACCGCCACAACGCAGAGGACCTTCGTGGCTTTCAAACTCCCGCCACGCCCCTCATCGCCTTCCATATCTTCATCGCCATCGCTGCCTTTCATCCTTGTCGCGCCGCTGGAGGTCTGCCTCCTTGTCATTGCTTGGCCTTGCCGCGCGCCTCCACGGCCGGTCGCTTCTTGCTAGTTGCCCCCGACCTTCCTGGGTTTTTCTCCTTGTCTCGCTGCTCGCACTCAGCCTTCGTTGTTCTACAAGCTGCTCGACTTTCTTGCAGCTCGAGGTCATGGCCCTTGGTGCGTGAATCTTGCAAGATCGCTTATTGAGCTGTCCCGCTTGTCGGCGGTCGCCACAGCTTGCAATGGGCGCCAGCGGCAACCTCCTTGCCGGAGCCACCAACCTTGGCCTTCTTGGCGCCACCTCCGCTGCCGGACTGCTCGATAACTAGTACCTCTTTGCTCTTCTTCCTTCGATTGTTCCGCCGACTTTCTTCGCCGGGCGGTCTCCTCACCGCCGATCCTCGCTTCTACATTCTCTCCCGAGTCTTCTTCTTCCTCAAAGACGCACACTTGTCGCCAAGTCATACAGCTCATCGATGTCCTTGACTTTGCACATCGCCATCTCTTCCTCATCCTCGCGGTTCCGCGACGCTTTGATGAAACGCTACTGATCACCAAAGGGCAAAGGTGGACATCTCGATGTTGTAGTGCACACGGCTGAATCTTTGAATGAACTTGGCGCAGGACTCTCCTCCTTCCGGGAGAGCAGGTGAAGGTCACTTTCTGGCCATGAGGCTTGTGGTCACCGTGAAGGCGCCGACAAACTGATGGCATAGATCTGCCCAAGAGGATATGGAGCTGTCCGCAAGTGCATGAGCCAAGATCTCGACATTTGGCTTGAGTACCAAATGCCGGAAGTAGTTGGCGAGGATCTTGTCGTCCCGCCCCCCGCAGCTTGCACCGCGATGGTGTAGATGCCGAGGAATTCGACGGATGCGCCCTGCCATCATACTTCTCCGCACGCCTGCTTGAAATTTTTCCTGCGGGCCACCGACTTGCCGCAGCTCACGAGTGAACGCAGGCAACCTACCACGCACGGCAAGTCACCGTTCCTTCGGCGCATGCACGCCGAGAGAGGGCCAGCCGCTGGTCGGATTGACGCCGCTTCTTCGGGCGCCGGCGCGAAGTTCGAGCGCCTTTCTTGTTGCCGTTTGAAGAACTTGGCGCTGATCACGGCGAGCCTGTGGATCCGGCGAAGCGGTGGAGTCGCCGAGGTGGATCCGACGAAGTCGGCGATCTTGGCCTTCGGTGGAGAGTGCATGGTGGTTGCACCCACATGTTCGCCGCCACCGCTCTTGCCTTTTGTCGCCTCGCCGCCGGGCAGCTGGCGTGCTTGGTTGCCGCGAACGCCGCCATTGGCAAAGCCGGCGAGACTTTGAATGGTGGCCTCCATTCGCCGACCTTGTCGCCATTGAGGGTAATCCAGAGCAGCTTGAGCTCGCGCCAAAGCTTCCGCTGAGTGGTGGGCGGTAATGGCGAATGGTGCGAGGAGCGGATGTGCTCGACTTCTAAATACATTAGAAGGAGCAAGATCCCGCCCAGCGACTGCGGCTCCGCCGCACCAGCCTCTTGGCGCGTGAGCTGCTTCTTGAGCGCCTCTAGATCCACCAGCTCGATCTTGGCCCAACGAACGATGGCGCTATGCGAGCACCATGACGCTTGCCGGTCTCTCTGCCTCCCGAGATGGACGCGTACGATCCGGACGCCGAGGTCTGCGCTGCCTTGTCCTTGACTTGGCAGCGCTGTGGCCTCGACGACGCTTCGCTCCTCCGCCAAGATCTTCCCCACCACTCGCAGCTTCGTGGTGGTGGGTTTGACGCGACGGTCACGCCGCCGCCTTCTTCTTCGTGGCATGTTGATGAAGATGATGAAGATGTTGCTCGTGGTGAACGCCGGATCAGGTTCACACAGCTCGACGCACTTCTACCGGGCGTGCCAAAGATGTCGGGAAGCTGATCGTGACCCACTTAACACCTATGGGACCTCGGCGGACCGAGTCCTTTTGGTTCGTGGGAGGCGGAGATTGCACGAAGAGCAGATCGAGGCGATGCACACGAAGCGCCACCAGCTTCGAGCTCTCCCGAGAGATAATACTCCTACCGCCGCTTGTCCGATTATCTTGTGTTCTTGCTAGGGAGCAATGAAAGCTACAAAACCTAGCTTGAGTGTCTCTAGTCTCAATGAGTCGAACCAGTCGAACCTCTTCTACGCTAAGCATGGGCCTCCTTTATAGGCTCAAGGGTCACCACAGTGGCAACGTAAACAAGGGCAAATGGGAAAAATGAGTTGCGGTTGGTACAGCCTACTTTGTACAAGGTATTCTACCTAATTCTGACGGCAAGGGACAAAAGCATTAAATGCCCGCCCATGTCGCCTAAACAAGGCAGTGGATCGCTGGGGGCGCCACCGCCGCCACGATGGCACCCCTGTCTGGCCATCATCGCTTTCTCCGCTGGCTGCACAGCCTTCTTGACACGCACGCCGGAATGGCCCCATGGCGGTTATCGCTGGTGGATGAGCCGGAGCGGAGATGAAGAGAGTTGTCGCCGCTGCAAGCACCTTGTCATGGCTGAATCCTTGTCACGCCTGAAGCTTGTCGCCATCATTTTCCTTCCGCAAGCTCCTCTTGCCGGGTCTTGTCTTCTCGTGCCTTGAGTATCTTCCCGCAAGCTCCTCTTGCCGGGTCTTGTCTTCTTGGCTTAAATACTTTGTTCTTGAATGGCTCCAAAGGAACCACTTGAGGACCTTGGCGGTCACTAGGCAGCCCCGCTGCTGGGTGTCAGAATCGCTCGCAGGCACGAAGTTCGGGATACTAGGGTACCCTACTCTAGTACACCGGCAAAGTCATTGATCATCGGCAACGGGTACTTGTTCTTGATGGTCACTTCATTCAATCCACGATAATCAACAACCATTCTTAATGATCCATCCTTCTTCTCCACTAGAAGTACCGGTGATCCCCAAGGCGAAGAACTTGGGCGAATAAAACCTTTATCCAAGAACTCCTTAATCGCTTCTTAATTTCCTCCAAACTCGGGCCGGCATCCTATATGGTCTCTTAGATATCGCCCAAAGGCATGGCAGTAGTTCAATCAGAAACTCAATGTCTCTATCCAAAGGGCATGCTCGCAACTCTTCCTAAACACGTCCGTAATCCTTACCATCGTACTTCTTCCCGCACAACTCCCGATAAGGAATTTACATGTGCTCTCCTCGCTCATGCCGTGATACATACTTGATTCTCCTTCCTTATGGTGTCGTAAGCAAAATTGTCTTCCGGCGCAATCGATGTTTCCTCCATACATCGACAACCAATCCATACCAAGAATTACATCCAAACCTTGGGATTCCAATATAATTAAACTGCTGGGAAAAACATGCCTCCCTATACGTAATGGCACTTGAAAACATCCTTGATCGGGCCAGATACTCCGCCTCCCGTGAGCTTACTAGCATGGGTGTATTAAGAGTTCTAGTAGGCAGGCTAAACTTATCCACAAATCCCTTGATATGTATGAATGCGATGCACCAAGATCAAAAAGAACAACCGCAGAAATGACTTAACCAAAAACTTACCTATTATCAAGATCCGCTGAGCTTCAACCTCCTCCACGGTAACATGGTTCACTTGTCCTTTGTTGAAAGGGTTCGCTTCTTTCCTCGAGCTTCCATTGCCATTTCCATTCGCCTTCTCGACAATCATTTGCATAATGTCCATTTTGCGGCACTTAAAGCAAGTGATGTGGCTCAGTCTACCTTGATGGTGTTGACGGGTTGGTGCGGTTCTGTCCATTGCTTCCTCCATTCCTGCTCCCATTCTTGGTGCCATTATGGTTGTGCGAGCTACCTCCTCCATGGGTATGCTGAAATTGTCCTCCGGCTTCGGGTAAAGCGAAGTTTCACTGAGCTCCAGAGTTATTCTTCCCCGTCCATACTTCCTCTTGCGATTGTCAATCTGCTGCTGCTTCCTTCAATCATGAGAGCACGATCTACCAACTCCGGTAGTTATTGAAGGTGGCTACCATCAACTGCATGCTCACTCATCATTCACCCTTCTAGAAACTTCTCCGCTTAGTGCATCCGTAGCAACGCCATATGGGGCATAACATGCTAGCTATCAAATCATCCACATATCGCCAACCGTCCGCCCTCCTTGGCGAAGTTGCGAAACTCATGCTTCTTCATGGCCATGGCTCCTCGCTGAAACATGGGCAGACGGAAAGCTTGTTGAAATCGATCCCATGTGATGTTGTCTCTGTGGTAAGTGGTGTAAAATTCTCCCACCATGTCAGCTGCGGGTCCTTCGAGCTGATGTGCAAATTTCACCCTTTCTCCATCTGCATAACCTGCAGTGGTCAACTCCCTCCCTATCTTACGGAGCCAATCATCTGCAATAATCGGCTCGGTGCTATCGAAAACACCGCGGATTCAGCCTTAAGAAATGGGTCAATGGTCAACTGGTGGTATGTGGGTTGTTGTTGTTGTTGTTGTTGTTGTTGTTGTTGTTGTTGTTGCCTTTGGTTCTGCACTCAATGTTTGAATCAAGGCATTCTGCTGCTGAATCAACTGAATGATCTCTCGGGGAAAACAAACGGGTCGCGCCTCGAGGCATCCGAGGGTTTAAAGAAAAGACGAGAATTTAGAATAGAATGAGGTCTAGAGAGAAACACTACCCATATGCACATGAGACAAATCACACAATATCACTCCAATCAATTCAAACAAGGGCATACACGGTCTATCTATCGTTACAAAGTGTCAAACTAAAACTAATATAAAATGGGGTAATCTTCATCGTTATGGTGGTCAACTAGAAAATTGTTCGATGAAGACTCCATGATATCTCGCCCACTTCATCTTCGTAATCATCATCACTAGGATCGGAATCGGTGTCGCGATGATGATGTAGTTCTCTGACAGCAATCTTCATCTTCTCCTCCGGTGCTGAATTTCCCATGAGTTCTTCAATCTTCTTTAAGATCGCCGCTTTGTCCCACTAGAGCTACAATCTCCTCCATGTAGTCCTTGAGAGTGGCCTTCGCCTCCTCCTTCTAGTTCGATAATCTTGGCTTTTGCTGTCTTCAACTCCATCATGTCTCACAAGACATCCGGTTTTCTCCGGGCCGAATGTGCTGGTTTAACTCCTGGATGAAAGCTGCAATGGATTGATCCTTCTTAGTGCCAACTATCTCCCATTGTTCATCTCGCACCCGCAAATCTGGTAGATAGTATCCTTGAGGTCGCTTTTGTAAACTTCTCCAATGCGCCCCATGGTTATGTGGGCTGCCATCTCTTTCGCAAACTCCAAGTTGGTGCATTGAAAACACACTCTATGGGCTCCGTGATTGGCGCAAACGCCCTTCCGGAACTTGAGCTTGAATCTTCCAGCTTCCTCTTCGGGTAAAGTGAATTGTAGGTCCCGTGAAACTTGGTAATCCAATGTTTAGGTACTTAGTGACTTCCTTCGTGTGTCGCCCAAAGGTGTATCCTCATCCCGCTGAGTGAACTTGATCCTCGCCCGGCCATCCTAAAAGAGTAGAAAAGATGAGGAGTTAGAAATGAGAAGAGAGAGTAGTGATCTAGGGTTTTAGCTTAATGGTCGTGTCTCATACCAACGTGTGCTCGATACTATCTTTGTAGCGACTGCACCTCAAACAAATTCGATTCTATGCTCGTTGTCATCCCCGGATCAAGAATGTCGACACCACATAGTACTGGAGGATTTATAACAGAGTAGCAATCACACACTTATTACAATCGAATGTCTCAAGAGAGAAGTTAATAAAAATAAATATGGCTTAAGGCCATCTAATACGATAATAGCGGAAGGCTTGGAAGAATAAGCGAGTCCATCAACTCCAACGACATCACTGAATATAGAACCACGACCTATGCACCTTACTCGTCGTCTGAAAAGTCTGGAACATGAAACGTTGCAGCCCGAAAACGGGTCAGCACATGGAATATGCTGGCAGTGTAACACATAGAGAATAATGGAATAGTAAGCCTATACTACATGCATATATGGTTGTGGAAAGCTCTATGGTTACAGTTTTTGCATAAAGCCAATTTTCCCTACTGCAAAGGAATAAATTTATTTAACTATCATGGTGGTTGTGAAACATTGAGAATGGTTGAGAACATTCTCAATCCCAATTAAAAGTACTCATTAACAAACCCAACAATATTAATTTAGAAGTAACATGATGAGATTCACATGATATCCAAGTACTAGATACTCAAGATGTTCATAACCGGGACACGGCTAACCATGATTAGTTTATAAACTCTGCAGAGGTTTGCACACTTTTCCCCACAAGACTCGATCGCTTCCGCTTGATTTCTCGCACTACATGGTGTTTGAGAAACGGATGACCGAGACATAGTCTTTCGTAAGCACTAGCACCTTACTTGTGGGTAGACCGCACACCTACTTTCCCCTACATCTGCTAGTCTACCCGTAAGAGTTCGCACAACTTAATCAACTATGCCAGAGCCCATAATGGCTTGTGGCTGCACACGGAAGTTTCTAGTTTGAATAATCTCATGATCCCTTTGAGCCTGGGTGGCGGTCCAAAGAAATATAGGCAAGTCCTGATAGAAACCAGTGCCTCAATCCACCCGATGTGTGTTTAAGTTGCCACCTTAAATAAACCATTAAATAACAATCTCACATCTGTCATGGATACACTCACCCAATCCACGCCTACTAGCATAGCATGGCATAATAAGCAAACGAGAGTAACTCCCAATGGTTTGATAATAAAATGTAATAGGTACTACCTCAATCTACTTCCCAAAACCCACAACTTAATTAGATCCTAATCATGCAAGTGTTGAGGATAGATCTAATGCATAAAACTGGTATGAGAAGAGTATGATCAAAGTGTTACTTGCCTTGCCGATGATCCGCGAAACCTAAAGACTCAAGTAACAAGCGGCACACCGGTATTCTATCGCAGACAAACAAACAAGCATACAATAAGTACTCATCTAATGCACAGTAAAACTCAAATAGATCTAACCAGATAGTTCAACTTAAGAACTCCGTTTGCAAAAAGAATCAAATCAAACGAAGCAACGAAAGTCAAACGGCGAAGAAAACAGCTTCGTTTTACTAATCTGGATCTAAGTCAAATTTTACAGAAGCAAAAACTTGTTTAAGTAGATTATTCGGAAAGAGGGTTTCAGACAAACTCCACGCGCTTGAATTTCCTGATTCGATAAACGAGCTAAAAGTTATACTAAAACGAAAATCGGATCGTGAATCGCGATCGAAAAATCGCGGATTAAATCCGAGAAAAGAAAAACGACGAACGGTTAACGAACGGACGCTCGTTAACTAAACTAATCTGATGAACGCGCTCGCTTAAACGAACTAACGAACGAACGCTTGTTAATTAGCCTAAACAAAAAAAACCAAAACAAAAACTAAAAGAAAACCTCCCGATTTTTAGAAAACCGCAAGACGCGGATCGAGGCTGCGCGAACCTCACGCCGAAGGGATCCGCGACGGCGGCGGTCCGGGGGTCGGGCGGCGTGGCGGGTCGCGCTGGGCGGGCGGCGGATCCGGGCGGCGGCGGCTGGGCGGCGATTTGGCGCAGGTCGGGCTTGGCCGAGGCTAGGTTTGGCCTCGTGGGCTGGCTGAGAAGCCTCACGGCCGGAGTCCTAGGCGACACGGCCAGAGGTCGGTGCACGTTTTTTAAATAATTACGCAGAAAAAAAAAATAAAAAGAAATACTAAACGGACTCCAAAATCCCAAAATAAATTTTCCCGCTTCTAAAATCAAGCCGGATTTAATGAACATTTATTTGGGGCCTAAATGCAATTTTGAAAAGGCGATTTTTCTAAATTCAAATAAAAAGGCTTAAAACTCCAAAATAAATCTTATTTGATTTTATTATTAAATCTTCATTATTTCTTCATTTTGGGAAAGTCATTTTATTCCTCTCTCATATTTTGGTAGTAGAAATAATTGAAGATAAAATAATTAAAATCAAATGATCCTATTTTCAAAATTTGAGAAAACTCAAATATGAAAATAATGAAAATCCTCAACTCTCTCCGTGGGTCCTTGAGTTGTGTAGAATTTATAGGATCGAGCAAAAATGCAATAAAAAATATGATATGCAATGATGCTCTATGTATAACATTCCAAATTGAAAATTTGGGATGTTACACATTGCCTACTCTATCATGGTTATGCTCTCACATGCTTCTATATTCCATATTCACATGATTGCATACATGTAGGGGGAGCCTATGCTTGTTACATGTCTTTCCGAAGCTTTACTTGCTACTCTTTATATCTTTATCTAAAGTTTGATGTATGTTGCCATCAATTACCAAAAGGGGGAGATTGAAAGCACAAGTGCTCCTAGGTGGTTTTGGTAATTAATGTCAACATATCTCTTGTTGGACTAACACTTTTATCTAGTATGTTTCAGATAAGTTCAACAATGGAGTGGCATGGACTAAAGGACGTGGGAACCCTTCAAGATGCTAAGGACAAAGGATTGGCTCAAGCTCAAAAGCTCAAGACTCTACATTTTACATTTTAGTGATCCAAGATCACATTGAGTCTATAGGAAAAGCCAATACTATCAAGGAGGGATGAGGTGTTGCTTAATGAGCCTCTTGCTTCATGTGCTTAGTGATATGCTCCAAAACCCTCAACTACTTTCCCACATCCACATATGACCTAAACCTAAAGTCAAACTCGCCCCACCGATTCTTTCTATCCGCGCCACCGAGTTCGGATGTCATAGACACGCCACAAACCCTAGGCAAATCGGTTTCACCGATAGGGATCTTGGTCTCACTGAGATGGGATTGTAATCTCTCTGTATGTCCATTACCAAATCGGTCTCACCGAAGTTTGTGTAATCGGTACTACCGAGATTACAATGTAAACTCTCTGCTTCCTTTCAGAACTTTTCGGTCTCACCGAAGAGCAAATCGGTCCCACCGAAGTTTACTCCGACCAACTCTCCGGTTAGCTAATTACCAAAATCGGTCTCATCGAAGTTTTTGTAATCGTTTCACGAGACTACGTTATGCACTAACCCTAATCATATCGGTCCTACCGAAGTTGCATATCGCCCCAACCAAAATCCTAATGGTCACTAGGTTTACTAAATCGGTCCAACTGAGTTTGATGATTCGTCCCACCGAGTTTGGTAAATTGTGTGTAACGGTTAGATTTTGTGTGGAGGCTATATATACCCTCCACCTCCTCTTCATTCGTGGAGAGAGCCATCGTAACAAACCTACACTTCCAACTTACCAGCCTCGAGAGAGAACTACCTACTCATGTGTTGAGGCCAAGATATTCCATTCCAACCACATAAATCTTGATCTCTAGCCTTCCTCAAGTTGCTTTCCACTCAAATCTTCTTTCCACCAAATCCAAATCCTCGTGAGAGAGAGTTGAGTGTGGGAGACTATCATTTGAAGCACAAGAGCAAGGAGTTCATCATCAACACACCATTTGTTACTTCTGGAGAGTGGTGTCTCCTAGATTGGCTACGTGTCACTTTGGAGCCTCCGACGAGATTGTGGAGTTGAACCAAGGAGTTTGTAAGGGCAAGGAGATCGCCTACTTCGTGAAGATCTACCGCTAGTGAGGCAAGTCCTTCGTGGGCTATTTCACCATGGTGGGATAGACAAGGTTGCTTCTTCGTGGACCCTTCGTGGGTGGAGCCCTCCGTGGACTCGCAAACTGCATCCTTCGTGGGTGGAAGTCTCCATCAACGTGATGTACGATAGCACCACCCATCGGAACCACGCATAAAAACATCCGTGTTCCAATTGCTTTGAATTCTCCAAAACCCTTCCTTTACATTCTGCAAGTTGCATGCTTTACTTTCCGCTGCTCACATATTCCTTGCATGCTTGCTTGTTATGTATTGAGAATGTTAAACTTGTGCCTAAACTCCACTTAAACCTAAAGAAGTTAAAAACTGCAACTTTGGTCTTAGTGTCTAATCACGCCTCTAGACACCTCTTCTCAAGATCCCATGCACATGGTGCTTTGTCAACTATAAGTGGGTTACTATCCATTGGGGTTAGTGTTAGATGGGTTGTAGCTGGTTCTTTGCCCAACTGTAAGTGTGCAACTGAAGAGTCTCGATTATGTGGTGGGGCTAGTTTAGGCCAAGACAACCATGGTTCTATCTCGCATCGACGGTAGCACTGCTTTTGTGAAGAACGGGTTTTTGCTCCTTAGATACCGCCATCACCCTCCAATTCAAATGGTTGATAAACAAGAAAAGAAATTCAACGATGTATATTGTATGATAGATGATGTGGTAATTCATATATGTTGTCTAACCAAACAGACAAAGATGACACAATTTCACATATATGATGCCTAACTAAACAGATAGCATGACACAGCTTCAGATATATGATGGATAACTTAATGATATAATGGCATAATTCAACATATGATGAGTACCTAAACAGGATGACATGACAAAACTATATGATGTCTTTCTAAATAGGTTGGGATGAAATAATTCATATACATGTTGTCTAAGTATACAGGATGACATGATATAATTGACATAATTGATTCATATACTAAGCAACCGCACTGCATGTATGATCTCTAAACCAAGGATAGAATTCAATATTGTGCATATGATGTCTAAACTAAGCAATGCAAGACACCATATGCATCATATGAGAAATATAAACATTGCAACTTAGAGCATACACCTCGTGGGATATAGGATCATATCCTGCCTCCTAATCCTCCTTTGAGGAGCTCCCTATAACCATCGAGATATATGCTTCAACAGTACCATCGCTTGCTCAAGACCTTGTTTTCACTCCATTTTTCCATAACCGCTCAAATGGTTGATACATGAAGTAGTTCAATATACATGATTGTCGATAAATGGAATAATGTGAATGAAAAAAATGGCATGAGATAATTCACATATATGATGCCTCGCTCCATGGCGTGTGCATAATTCATATATGATAATCGGTGAAAAACATGGTACATTGCATAATTCACATATCTGATATAGAAAGCAAACAGAGGCATTCACACAAAGCATGTCTAATCCAAGCAGATGGCATGGCAATGCAAGACACCATATGCATGATATGAGCAATATAACCCAGCCAAGTTAGAGCATGCACCTCGGGGGATACGACCGTCATCTCTCTCGTAATCCTCCTCTCGAGGAGCTATTCTGAATCAAAGAAGAAATCTGCATCGACAGTAGCAATCGATCGCTCGTAAGACCTTTGTTTTCGTCACGACCGTTTTTCAATAAAATATTTATTGAACCAACCGACCTATGAAGTCCAATATGAGGAAAATCCTTCATACCGTAGACAAAACTTTGATACAATAAGCCAAGAGTATTACAATTTTACAGGGTCGGATCAAGATGCCCAACCAATTATTACAAACACGCCGATAATTATACATAGTGGCGGATATGACTCAAAGGTGGGGAAATACTACCGACTCGAGATATGAGTGGTTGGTGGAATAACACGCTGGGTGGTTAATAAGTCTATCAGATCGGCGGCTCATCGAGGCCGAGGTGAGGCTCGATGAATTTATTTGGGTAGCGAAGCGGATATATCACAATGACTAGTCCAGGGATCGGACGAGACCGACCGGGATTCCTCTAGGCGCCGGACTCGCTATCAATTCTTCATCCATGAGATCGCTTTCACAAGATCCGCCAAATCAATGAAGCCGTGAGTACTTTGAAAGTACTCGCAAGACAGTTCGACAAAAGATATAACAAATGAATGCATGAATGAGTCATGATTAATTTTAACAATGCTCAATAAATCAGTATAGCAAAATAAAATAAGAAGGGAATCGCGTAGTCCGCTCGAAAACTCAAAGAAGGATAAACTCAAAACCGATTGAGTGTCCGTGACGCCAAGGGTGAAAATAAATAAAACATGCCACGCACGGCATGTCGGGCGACATCTCATAAAGGGCTTATATTGAAATAAAAATACATGCAAGCCGCAATGGACGCCGAGCGACATCACGTAAAGGGCTTATAATAAAAGTAAATAATAACGATGTCAAGAAGCAATGACGCCTCGAGCGACATCACGTAAAGGGCTTATAATGAAAATAAATAACAACAATGCCGCAATGGACGCCCGAGCGACATCGCAGAAAGGGCTTATAATGAAAATAATAACAACAATGCCGCAAGCCGGACGTCCGAGCGACATCGCAGAAGGGCTTGTAATGAAAATAAATAACAACAATGCCGCAGTCGGACGTCTCGAGCGACATCGCAGAAGGGCTTATAATTCATTATTTATAACCGACAAGATATAGTGCTCACGGAAAATATTCATCACAAGACAATAAGCGGTTAGTCCGCTCACGTGAAAGTAAACATTTAATACTCAAATGGTTCTCGGAGTTTCACAACGAGACCGACACTTGACAAGATGAGATGATCACGGTATTTGGACATGAATAAGATGAATTCAAGAATTTTGACTCGCAGAGTTTGTACCAAAATTGTCCACAGCCAACGGATTTCAGAGTCACGGGACTAGTTCCGCTTACGGTATTTCAGAGGAAACACAACTAGCTAGTACACACCCATCATACCTCACGCCAGGAATCACCCTAGACAACGCTTAAGAAAACTTTGAGACGGGAGATCACAACTCGAATAGCATGGGATCAAATTTATATACGCAGCTTAAGGGTGCCCCTCTCGTCCCAACCGAAACACCCATGCCCCTGACCGATGAAAGGCTTTAATCCAGGGCCATGGAACCTTCATCCCGCCTCTCGATTTGGTGTGTACCAGAAGTGGTTTGCAACCTACTAGGCCGCATCCTTGGGGAAACAGTGGTAGTACGGAAGGAAGACGGACGGAAATCGACCGATTTATGTTGACACTGGTCAACGATATGGCATAAGCCCGGCATGCTACAACACTGCCATCTTACCCATACTCATGCCAACTCATGGCCATGCAACAAGTTTCCAAGAACTCACGGATTTACCGAGCTCATTTGCCTCAATGCTCACGTAGATAAACTATCATCGAAAATGCTCATGAACGTGCTATGATACAAAAATAATGCAAACATGCCAGACACTCATCATATCAAAAGTTCAAACTTTGCTTGCCTGGTCTGGAGTAGTCGGGTCTAGCTCTGCCAAGTTCAAGGTTCCGCTCACCTCCTTCGCATCTACGTAAACAAAAATACACGCGCTTAACGTAAATACCACGGGTACAGAAAGTTGATCCAAATATTTTTCAAATAAATATGAAAAAACTAGACAAAAATAAAGATGACAGAAAAGGAATCAATCAAAATCATTTTCTGTTAAAAGTTATAAGAGTTTTGGTCCAAGGACCCATCCAGAATGAAACAGTAAAGTTTCTGTGGGCTCTGCGGAAAGTCCAGATAACGCTTTCATTTAAAAGAGACGGCAGAGGCTGACAGCGGCTCCACCTGCCGGGTTTGAAATTTCAAACAGAGCGCTGACGGCGCCCGAGAGGTGCGGTGGTCGCCGGGCGCGATCCACGGCGAGGCAAGGTGATCGGGGTTACCTTCGAGATCACAGCACTGCCCTGCCCTGTGGGTGGTGGTGGTGATCGCCGGCGAGCACCGCCGACGGGCGGCCCTTGCTCCGGCGGACGGCGGTCTGCGGTCGTGATCTCGAGGAGAGAGTCGGGGCCAAATTGAGAGGGGTTTAGTCTCCTAGTTGCTCGAGAGGGTTGCCGACGGTTAGGGGTGCGAGAGAGGCCTCACCGAGAGAATCGAGGTGGAGGCCGAGGCGGAACGGGCGGCCGGAGTCGGGAAGAAGGCCCCGAGGCCTCTCCAAGGGCTAGGCGGGTCCAGTGAGGTGGTGGAGTCGCGGGGGCGAGAGCAGCTCGGGCAGTATATATAGCCGACCGAGTCGGTTGCCGTGAACGGATAAGTCCGGCGAGTTGATTACGCGGCGCCAGGTGCCGGACTCGGCTTAGGAGCTTGAGCATCGCCAGGTGGAGTAGTGGTGCCATTTTAGGTCCATCTCAGCACGGAGGAAGGTTTACGCGCTTTTCGACGGAACGGCCGCGACGCCCGCCGGCGCAGAGAGCGGGCGCAAGGTGCTGCCACGACGACGGTGCCGCATGCGCAGCCGGCAAGGAGGTGGCCACGCGGAGCCACCAGGACGCTGGGCGGCGCTGAACGGCGCGGCGCCAGCAGCTTTTGCCTCCCCGTCGCCGTTACGTGTTTCCTGCCGCAAGCAGCACGCCGCAGCGGCGCTGTGGTGCCCGACGCTAGAAGGCGCCAAGCGCTGTGGAGGAGCCTCGGACAAGCAGGCCAAAGTTGCGCAGCATCGAGCCAAACACGCAAGAGCTATGTGACTCAAGTTCTGTCGGAGAAATCGACATCAACTTCTCTGAATTTACTGAATATGAACAAAACAAGGCATGCCAGTGTTCGACAAAATGATTCTGGTATCCGGGATTTTTCCTTGAGCTGATTTTTGGTGGAGTGGTTCTCATTGCAACTAGAGGTTGCCTGAATTTTGGTGGAATTTTGGAGAAGTGTAGATATGAATTTCACCAAATTTGGCAAATCTGGTCCAAACTTGCAAGGAGTGAAATTTGAAATATTTGAAAAGAAGAAGAGTGGATCAAGATGGTTCTGGGTTGTGGATACCAAGGACTATCCAGGGTGGAGTTGAGGTCAAAAATCAAAAGCATTAGGGTACTTGCTTTGCAAATCACCTAGGCTCAAAAGAAAAGACAGAATTATTTTGGAAGGAGAATATTGAATAAAATCCAAAATGGATTTTATTAGTTTGGACAGAATGTTTGAGTTGTACCAAAGTGGAAGGAGAGATTTTGGGAAGGTTTTACCATGTGGTATGGAAGAATCATGAATGGTTTCAAATATGGGAGAGGATGAAAACTCCTAGAGTTTCCTTTGAAAGAAAAAAAACTCCAAAGATTTTTCTTGAAATTTTGAGAAGAGGGCAATCAGAAGAAAATTTAAAACCAAACACTAGAGTTGAAGGAGATGCAAAATAAAATATTTGCTAAAGGGAAAAGCTTGAGAGAGATTTTGGAAGGGTTTTGGAGACCTCCTTCAAATCCAACAAAATTTTGAAGAAAACCAAAGGAAAATTTTGGAGTGTCACAACACCTACCCTTAGGAAAAATCTCAGCCCCGAGATTCCAGCTTGATCCTCAAATAATTGTGGGTGCTCGCTCAAGGAAATCTTCTTTCCCAAGTGGCTTCACTTTCGTGTGGTTGCTCCAATCGAACTTTGAAGAACTTGGTGGTTTTCTCGTCGGGTTCTCCTTCCGACTCTTCCAAGATTTTTATCGGATGCCCTATGTAAGGTCTGGTTGCACGCCAATGTTTTTATGGGGTACTTGTTTCTCTGTTGCTTACGACTTCCTCAATTGGGAGACGTGGAATACGCCGTGGATGTCGGATAATTCTTCGGTAAGTCTAGTTGGTAGGCCACCGTGCCTCTTCGTGCTACTATGCGTAATGGTCCATGAATCTTGGTGCTAGCTTCCTTTAATCTTGAATCGGTGCAGGCCTCTCATGGGTGATACTGTAGGTACACAAATTCACCGGTTCAAAATGGACTCCACGATGCTTCCGATCGTAATAACTTTTTTTGTCGACTTTGGGCTGTCTTGAGTCGGTCCTTAATTACCTTGACTTTATCTTCAACCTCTTTGAGCAGTGTCTGGTCCAAGATATGACTGCCTCCTGCTTCCTCACCAATTTAGCGGGTACGACATCTTCGTCTGCATAGAGCTTCAAATGGTGCCATTTGGTGGCTGGATCGATAGCTGTTGTTATATGCGAATTCTGTGATGGTAAGCTCTCTCTCCCAACTGGTCCCATAGGTGAGGACACATGCTCAAAGATATCTTCTAGAATCTGGTTTACTCGCTCGCCCCGCCCATCTCGTCTGGGGGTATGCGGTATCGAATGCCACCTGAGTTCCCAGAGCTTGTTGTAAGTGATCCCAAACCGGAGACGAATTGAGTGCCTCTCGTCCGAGATTATTTTCTTTGGGACTCCATGTAGGCAAACGATACGGAGAGGTAGAGCCTAGCAAGCTTCTGAGTGGTGTGTGTTGTCTTCACGGGATGAAGTGAGCTACTTTAGTCGGTCTATCGTGATGACCCATATGGCATCATGTCCGTGTCGTGACCGAGGTAGTCCAACAATAAAATCCATTCCAATCTCGCCCCATTTCCACTGGTATCTTATTTGGTTGCAACAGCCCGCCGGTTTCTCGTGCTCGCCTTGATGCGCTGACAAGAGTCACAACATGCAATAAACGTGGCTATGTCTTTTTATACCATGCCACCAAAATGTTTCTCAAGATCTTTGTACATTTTTGTTCCTCCGTGATGGATTGAATATGGAGCGTGTGGCCTTCAGCCAGGATTTGCTGTTTAAGGTCATGGATATTTGGTACGCAAAGCCTCATTCCCGCACTCACAATATTCCTTGCTCATCAATAATGAATTCCGAGGCCTTGCCCAACTTCATCTTCCGCTTTATGCCTTCAATGCCGGGTGTCCACGCTGAGCCTCTTTAACCTTCTCTATCGTGGTAGGCTGTACTTCTAAGTTTGACACATCGCCTTCGGTGACCACCATCGGGTTGAGCTTTGCGAATTCCTCGCCGGAATTCAGGTCTTAAGTCCGCATGCCGTCGTTGTCCGGACTGGGGTTCCACTCGAGCATCTGCTACAACATTTGCCTTGCCCGGTGGTAGTGGATCCCAACATCATAATCCTTTACTAATTCCAACCAGCCGCCGCCAGAATTTAGTTCTGTTGTGTGAAAATATACTTGAGGCTTTTGTGGTCCGTGTATATTTCACAACGATTACCAAGTAAAAGTGTCTCCATTCCTTGAGTGCATGAATAATCGCTCGCTAATTCCAGGTCATGGGTAGGGTAATTTTCCTCATGCTTATGGGTTGTCTCGAAACATATGCATAACCTTGCTCTTCTTGCATTAATACGCACCCGAGGCCTTTTCGAGATGCGCTCACAAAATACCTCAAAATTTTTGTGTATATCTCGCACAATTAGTAATCGGGTGCTGCTGCCGCCTCTTTAGTTCTGGAAAATTTTCTCGCAGGCTTCCGCCCATTCAAACTTCCCGCCTTTCTTGAGAAGTTGCGTCATTGGTAAAGACGCTGCACGCGAAGGTTGACCCAAACCACATGGCCGAGGTCGGACCTGTAAATTGGCGGGAAGGAGATCCCTCAGAAGTTTAGTGTACGGCCAAGTAGAATTGGCCACCAAGTATTCCCAAGAAGATTGTAAATTAGATAGCCTATTAGATGGCATTGAGGAGGAATACAATTAGTCGAGTTGACTATGTAATTGAATATGACATGAAAAATGTCTTCTAGCCGGATTGTAGATCGCTTGTCATAGCGGACTTTTTCGCTTCGACCTCGGACCCAATAGTCCGAGTGTGTCCGAATACCTCGCAAGTTATGTAAGAACCGGCATGCATGGAGACAAGGCGAGGGGCTTGCTATATCGCATAAGTGCCCAACTAGTTATGTTATATTACATGGATAGTAAGAAACATCTTCCAGGAGAATAGTTTGCGGGTTCTTTCTCGAGGCATGCCCTAAAGTGTATGTCCAAACTGCTAAGAAAGCAGAAAATCATCTCAAAGATGGATAAATAGTTAAAATCATCTTTCAGCCCACCGATCAATATTCCCTTAAGAACTTAGCTTTCAGCTTCACCTCCCGAGGTACACATCCGGGTCGACCCAACAGAATAATCACAGAGGTGCTCCTTTACCACCTAGCCAACAATCGGGAACGTAGGGTAAGCACAGAGCCCAACCCAGCTTGGCCAAACTTAAGTCATATCGATGCATATAATGGTGAGTAAAAGGTACATGAAGTTTGACATGTGTTGGGCATGAAGCTCAGATAAATAAGCTTCATAAAGAAGCCCTGTATAATGAGCGACAAGTCAAGTATGTGCGAACAAAGTGCAAATGAGCCTATAAAGGCTTCAAGAAGAAGGAGGAGGAAGGAGAGAAATAAAAGACAACAAAATAGAAAATGTGGACGGAGGAAGGAGACGAACCGAGTCCGGCGCTTAGGTGTAGAATCTTCAGAGACGGGCTGCTCCATGGGTTCGCTCGAGTCGGTTATCCGATGCGTCGCAGACGGTATGTTCACCGGTCGACCTGGTCGATGATGAAGGACCTTCCCATTTGGGCTTGAGTTTGTCCTTTTCTTGTCCGGCAGCGAGAACTAGTTCGCCAACGCTGTAAGCTTTGGCCCGCATTTCCTCGCTTTGATATCTTCGAGCCGCTGTTGATAAATGCGGAACGAGCTTTTGCCACATCGCCCTCCTCCAATGTGTCCAACTATCTCGCCGACGAGCTCGGCTTCTTTCTTCATACATGCGCACGCGAGGTGAGTCATGCATTATGTCGCAGGCAAGACTGCCTCAAGGCCAGACACCATAAAATGGTGTGAACCGTAGTACGATTCGTGGTCCACAGCCCCGTGAGTACGGAGTCGAGCTTCCTCAACCCAAAGGCGTGTTAGATTCCTTGAGGGACCGCACTAGTCCGGGTTTAATGCCGCCATGATTAGACCATTTGCTCGACTTGACCGCTGGTTTGAGGGTGATAGACCGAGGCGAATCGAGCTTGATGCCCATGTTTTGCACATACTTTGTTCATGAGGTGAACAAAATATGGGGCGTTGTTAGTCCGAATGGCATTACGGTGAACTCATACAATCCGTGATCCGGAGGTGAAAGCGGTCTTGGGAATATCTTCGGTTCGCAGATCATTGATGGTATCCCGATCTCAAGTCAAATTTGAGAACACCTTGGCCTTAGCGAGTTGATCGAATAAATCATTTATTCGTGGCATCGATATTTGTTCTTGATTGTGACCATGTTTAGCGCTCGATAGTCTATGCACAATCTCAGTGTTCCATCCTTCTTTTGGCAAACAAAATTGGTGAACCTGGCAAGGTGAGGAACCGCTCAGATGTACCCTTTTTCCAATAATTCCTTTGTTTGCTTCTTCAGTTCTACCAATTCAGATGGTGCCATTCTATACGGTTTCTGTATATGGGAGCGGTTCCGGTGCTAGCTCAATGCTGAATTCTATCTCTCGATCCGTGGCATGCCCGGTAGTTCTTCGAAACACATCTCGAAATTCACACACCATCGAACCTTGCTCAATTCAGAAATATCCACCTTATTCAATCTCGCGTTGTCGGGATATTTTTCTTTCCTTGGCTGAAACCTTTATGGTCTTCTTCCTGGTGATGGGTGAGAATTACGGTCCTGTTGAAGCAAATCAATAAAACCTTTGTTGGTAGTTAACCAATCCATCCCTAAGATGACATCCATCTTTATTTTCCAACACGATAAGATTTATGCGGAAACTTCAACCCTTCAAACTCGAGCAACCACACCCCGCAATAATTATGGGTAACTTGCTTAATTCCGTGGGACTTGACGATCATAGATTTTCCTAAGGGAAGCATCGAAAAATTTTGCAAAGCAAAACTTTTCAAACGAATGAGTGAGAAGCTCTTAATCAAACAAAACCATGGCAGGTATTGTGTTGACGGAAACGCACGAGTAATGTATATCCGGGGCATTTTGTGCTTCCTCTTGGTCACGTGGTTCGATGACCCTTCCTGTGGTTGTTATTTGGGTTGAAATTGTTGCGCTTTTGGCAATTATTGCTTCCGTTGTTCGCTTTGGGGTCGAAGTTCTTGGCTTGGGCAATCGCCGCATAGTGCCCTTCTTTCCACAAGCTGCAACAGGTAACGCCTGGGCGATATGTGAACTCCTTGTCCTTGCGTGGAAATTTTGATTGGGCGGAGACGCTTGTCGGGTTTGGGTGTCCAGTTTTCCGAACATCCGCCTTGCTGCGGTGGTTGCGGTGTGTTTAGTCTCGTCCTCTTCCGCTATGGAAATCTTCTAAGTGCTGCGCTTCTCATTTTCCAAGGTAATGGCCTTATCCACCAGCCGCCTTAAAATGTGGAAATGTGTATGACCAATTGGCATTTAAGCGCGGCGCCGCACTCGCCTAGGAATTTCTCCATCTTTTTATTTTCTCGACATACGCCTCGCTACATGAAGCGAGACAGCTGGGTAAACTGATCGCTGTATTCTCGACACTGCCATTGTCCTTTGCTTGAGGTCATCAAATTTCTCTTTTGATCTTCATAAGACTCTTAGGAATATGTGCCCACTTAAAACCTTTCTTTAAATTCCTCCCATGATATATTATTTTCGCTAGTGTATGTGTAGGAAATTTTCCCACCACGATGCGGTTGCTCCAAAGGAGATAGTGCGGAGCGAAAGCACTTTCTCAAGATCTGAACACTGGCAATGATTAATTTTCTCCATGTCTCAAGCCAGTCCTCGGCTTCAAGAGGTTTGTCAGCAGGAGAAAATGTTTGGGGACGGTCTTCTCGTAGCTCGATAATTTTGATTGTCGCCGATACTGTCCACGGTGATTTCCATATTGATGACTTGGTTCAGATTTCCTGATGTTGCTGCTGACTTTGTTTATAAAGACTACATTTGGGAAAGTGCCGTTTCACCGTCTGCTGACTTGTCTGTCCCCTCGTGTGAAATTGTTGCCTGGGGTGTGCCATAATTTTCTCCTGCCGGAGTTGGTATGGAGCTGGCCCAAGGACGATACATAGTTCACTCTGGGATATATTTTGAAACACTCATAAGAAAAGAAATCGAGCCGCAAAAATCAATAAATTCAAGAAGATGCAAAAGTTGCAAATGCTCCAAGATTTTTCAAGAGAAAATACGCTATGCACGGAGAAGGACTGTTCATTACATATCTTACATGCAAGCAGTAATTATATAATACGCCACTCGTGATATGCGACATAAATCCTGACATGTTATTTAGTCTAGTGCACTTCTCCAGATCCTACATGATGCTAAACAAACTACTTCTCACAGCCTATTTACATATAAACATATCAAACAAGTCGGTACATCGCAAAGGCTGCAAGGTTTATTTAGTCGGAGATGGTGGAGGATTTCTTGGCCTGCCAAGGGTGAGGCGAGATAGGTTGGGGACTCAACCTCCTTCGGGAGATAGGCTCCAGACGCGAGGCGCTGCGCGGAGTTGGTGGAGTGTGCCCGGTGGGACAACTCAATCTGAGCGGCACGAGGGTGGTGCAGAATCTAACCGGAGTAGGCGCAATAACGTGGTTGAACTCCTCCGTGGTAGGCAAGCGACGAGTAGCGTGCGAGCAGCAGGAGCAAACGATGCTGATGACGAGATGAAAGTCGCTGGCGGTGCGCGCAGGAGCTCCTCTCCCGCAGGGTACAGCCATGGATCGAGTCCATGCGGCGCTACAAAGTCGCCCACCAGGTTGTCAAGGCTGCCTCTAAAGCCCGGAGATACTGGCGAGCATCTCAAAAGCTTCGCCCCGCTTCTCCTCGGAGGCAAGAGAATGCGAGTGGCAGGTGTATGGCACGTGACATGGCAGGTAGCGGTAGCGACGAAGTCTTCATCGGGAAGGATATCCCCGAGACGAGCTATCGCCACGGGCTACCATCCGCAGCGGCATGCTTCTTCAGGCATGGCTCTCCCCACTAATCGGTAGCGCCAACTCGCCCTCTCTTGAATTCCATCGCTTGGTGTATGGTCGACGGTCGCTACCTTGTGCTGAGAGAGAGAGAAGACTGGCGCACATCCGCCCCATCACGACTTGGACGATGAAGGAGAGAAGCTTGACGAACCCATCGGGCATGTTGGCTAACATTCCGCGACTCGCAATCGTTGTTACCATCTACAAAAGTAGGCAAAAGTCCTGAGTAGTCAAATCATAAATTTATGCCGATCTGCCGAAATTGTCTACATTTGTGAAAAATAAATAAAATAGCTCTATTATGCTAATAACCGATTAGCGATTGCACCTAGTGGCTTCCTTATACCAGCCTGGCTCGTAATTAAGCTTTGTCACGACCGGTTTTTCAATAAAAATATTTATTGAACTAACCGACCTATGAAGTCCAATATGAGGAAAATCCTTCATACCGTAGACAAAACTTGATACAATAAGCCAAGAGCATTACAATTTTATAGGGTCGGATCAAGATGCCCAACCAATTATTACAAACACGCCGATAATTATACATAGTGGCGGATATGACTCAATGGTGTGGGTGGAATACTAACGACTCGAGATATGAGTGGTTGGGAATAACACAGCGGGTGGTTAATAAGTCATCAAGATTAGCGGCTCATCGAAAGGCCGAGGTGAGGCTCGGCGAATTTATTTGGGTAGCGGAAGCGATATATCACAATGACTAGTCCAGGGATCGGACGAGACTGATCGATTCCTCTAGGAGTCGGACTCGCCATCGAATTCTTCATCCATGAGATCGCTTTCACAAGATCCCGCCAATCAATAAGCTGTGTGAGTACTTTGAAAGTACTCGCAAGACAGTTCGGATAAAAGATATAACAAATGAATGCATGAATGAGTCATGATTAATTTTAACAATGCTCGTATAAATCAAGATAGCAAAATAAAATAAGAAGGGAATCGGCGTAGTCCGCCGAAACCCAAAGAAGGATAAATCAAAACCGATCGAGTGTCTCTGGGACGCCAAGGGTGAAAATAAATAAAACATGCCGCAGAGTTACGCCCCGGCGACACCTCATAAAGGGCTTTTATTGAAATAAAAATACATGCGCAAGCCGCAATGGACGCCTGAGCGACATCACGTAAAGGGCTTATAATAAAAGTAAATAATAACGATGTCGTAGTTGGACGCCTGAGCGACATCACATAAAGGGCTTATAATGAAAATAAATAACAACAATGCCGCAATGGACGCCTCTGAAAGTGACATCGCAGTAAAGGGCTTATAATGAAAATAAATAACAACAAGCACATACGGACGCCCGAGCGACATCGCAGTAAAGGGCTTATAATGAAAATAAATAACAACAATGTCAGCAGTGGACGCCCGAGCGACATCGCAGAAAGGGCTTATAATTCATTATTTATAATCGACGCAGATATAGTGCTCACGGAAAATATTCATCACAAGACAATAAGTGGGTTAGTCCGCTCACAGGAAAGTAAACATTTAATACTCAAATGGTTCTCGGAGTTTCGCATCGAGACCGATACTTGACAAGATGAGATGATCACGATACTTGGACATGAATAAGATGAATTCAAGAATTTTGACTCGCAGAGTTTGTACCAAAATTGTCCACAGCCAACGGATTTCGAGTCAAGGACTAGTTCCGCTTACGGTATTTCAGAGGAAACACAACTAGCTAGCACACACATCATACCTCACGTTGCTAGGAATCACCCTAGACAGCGCTTAAGAAAAACTTTGAGACGGGAGATCACAATCTCGAATAGCATGGGATCAAATTTATATATCGCCATTTAAGGGTGCCCCTCTCGTCCCAACCGAAACACCCATGCCCCCGACCGGATGAAAGGCTTTAATCCAGTACATGGAACCTTCATCCCGCCTCTCGATTTGGTGTGTACCAGAAGTGGTTTGTAACTCATTAGGCCGATTCCTTGCGGGAAACAGTGGTAGTACGAAAGGAAGACGGACGGAAACTGACCGATTTATGTTGACACTGGTCAACGATATGGCATAAGCCCGGCATGCTACAACACTGCCATCTTACCCATACTCATGCCAACTCATGGCCATGCAACAAGTTTCCACCAACTCACGGATTTACCGAGCTCATTTGCTCAATGTTCACGAGATAAACTATCATCGAAAATGCTCATGAACGCTATGATACAAAAATAATGCAAACATGCCCAGACACTCATCATATCAAAAGTTCAAACTTTGCTTGCCTGGTTCGGAGTAGTCGGGTCTAGCTCATGGTTCATGGTTCCTCACCTCCTTCGATTCACGCAAACAAAAATACACGCGCTAACGTAAATACCGTGGGGTACCGAAAGTTAATCCAAATATTTTTCAAATAAATATGACAAAAACTAGACAGAAAATAAAGATGACAGAAAAGGAATCAGTCAAAATCATTTTCTGTTTAAAAGTTATAAGAGTTTTGGTCCAAGGACCCATCTGTAATGAAACGTAAAGTTTCGTGGGGCTCACGAAAACTCCAGGATAACGCTTCGCTTAAAAGAGACGGTCAGAGGCTGACAGCGGGCTCCACCGCCGGGTTTGAAATTTCAAACAGAGCGCCGACGGCGCCTCGAGAGGTGCTGTGGTCGCCGACGGCGATCCACGGCGAGGCAAGGTGATCGGGGTTACCTTCGAGATTAGTGCACTGCCCGCCCAGGTGGTGGTGGTGATCACCGACGAGCACTGTGGTCAACGGCGCCCTTGCTCCGGGTGACAGCGGTTCGGGCAGTCGTGGGATCTCGCCGACGGAGCTGCGGGGTCAAATAGGAGTGGGGGTTTAGTCCCAGTTGCTCGAGAGGGTTGCCACGGGTTAGGGCGGAGACGGCCTCACCGTAGCGAATCGAGGTGGAGGCCGAGGCGGAACGGGCGGCCGGAGTCGGGAAGAAAGGCCCTCGAGGCTCTCCCAAAGGGCTAGGCGGGCTCCAGTGAGGTGGTGGAGTCGCGGGGGGCGAGGGCAGGCTCGGTGCTATATAGCCGCCCGAGTCGGTTGCCGTGGAACGGATAAGTCCGTGAGTTGATTACGGGCGGCGCTGTGGCTGGACGGTCGGCTTAGGAGCTTGAGCATCGCTTAGGTGGAGTAGTGGTGCCATTTTAGGGTCCACCAAAGACGGGAGGAAGGTTTACGCTTGCCTCGACGGAACAGCCGCACGCCCGTCGGCGGCAGAGCGCGCTGCTCGCTGCTGCTAAGCCACGGCGACGGTGCTGCATAAGCGCAGGCTGGCAAGGAGGTGGCCACGCTGAGCCACCAGATGCTTGGCGGCGCCAATGGCGCTGCGCCGCAGTTTTTCCCCCGCCGCTATTGTGTTTCGCCGCCGCAAGCAGCACGCCGCAGAAGGGCTAGGGTGCCACCGACGCCAGAAGCGCTAAGCGCGTGTGGAGCTCCTACAAGGGCAGTCTGTGAGCATCGAGCCAAACGCCAAGCAGTATGTGGATCAAGTTCTGTTTGAGAAACGACAATCGAACTTTCTCAATTTATCGAATATGAACAAAACAGTGCATGCCGGTGTTCCACAAAATGATTTCGTATCCAGGGATTTTTCCTTGAGCTGATTTTTGGTGGAGTGGTTCTCATTGCAACTAGAGGTTGCCTGAATTTTGGTGGAATTTTGGAGAAGTGTAGATATGAATTTCACCAAATTTGGCAAATCTGGTCCAAACTTGCAGTGAGTGAAATTTGAAATATTTGAAAAGAAGAAGAGTGGATCAAGATGGTTCTGGGTTGTGGATACAAAGGACTATCCATGGGTGTGGAGTTGAGGTCAAAATCGAAGGCATTAGGGTACTTGCTTTGCAAATCACCTAGGCTCAAAAGAAAAGAGATGTAATTATTTTGGGAGGAGAATATTGGAATAAAATCCAAAATGGATTTTATTAGTTTGGACAGAATGTTTGAGTTGTACCAAAGTGGAAGGAGAGATTTTTGAAGGTTTTACCATGTGGTGCATGGAAGAATCATGAATGGTTTCAAATATGGGAGAGGATGAAAACTCCTAGAGTTTCCTTTGAAAGAAAAAATACTCCAAAGATTTTTCTTGAAATTTTGAGAAGAGGGCAATCAGAAGAAAATTTAAAACCAAACACTAGAGTTGAAGGAGATGCAAAATAAAATATTTGCTGAAGGGAAAAGCTTGAGAGAGATTTTTGAAGGGTTTTGAGACCTCCTTCAAATCCAACAAAATTTTGAAGACAACCAAAGGAAAATTTTTGGAGTGTCACAACACCTACCCCTTAGGAAAAATCTCGTCCCCGAGATTCCAGCTTGATCCTCAAATAATTGTGGGTGCTCTGTCAAGGAAATCCTCTTTCCCAAGTGGCTTTACTTTCCGTGTGGTTGCTCCAATCGAACTTTGAAGATTTTGTAAGGCCTAAGGGTGCATGCAAAAATCAAGACTGATGGTAGCAAACGAGTGGATGGATCCAAAAGTAATGATAGCAGTGTAGATCATAGCTTCAGCTTAAAAAAGATAGACAATGGATCATCTATTGTTTGTTGCCCACCCAACATGAACCACATAGAAGACCCTGTGATGAACCAGATAGTAGATGACACTATTCGTTGTTGGCTCGATATGAGACCCATGGGCAATTCAAAACTCAAGATTGAACGACAAAGTAGCAGTGTAATAATAACCGATGTATAACGAAGCAAACACGAAGATCATGCGACCTCTTCCGGAACTGTGGTACTTCTCGTGTTCCTCCGCCACCGATGATGGTAATGCAGTTACGGCTGCCGGCAACAGGGAAGATGATCCGAGGCGGCGAAAAGAAGTCTCAAGGGGGGATCTCGCTGCAGTTGAATGCTTCACGATGGTGCACCTCGTGGGGTGGATGACGCACGGCAGAGCAAAGACATAACACACAGTAGTTTTCTTTTGACGCCAATCTGAAAATGAAGTAAATCTGTAAGGGCCTTAGAATTGGAGGATTCTATAAACGCAGGACATGAAAAACACAGAATAGGATAGGAATGCACGTGCAAAATAGAGCATTTGGAAACATAGGATTTCACCAACCCGGGTGTTTGGCTCACATGAATTGGAAGAACATAGGAATGGAGAAACAAAGTGATGCGACGAGTGTATAACCTCTTGGCATAGCCTTGTGGACCTCAAAGATCATTGGGTTGGACGTGGAGGATGGTGATGATGCCGGTGTGACTGCTTGAGGCGGGAAGAAGATCCGAGGCCTCGAAACGGCGCCCGAGGGTACTCGCTCACTGTGATGGACGGTTCCGTTGTTGGAGCAGCTCCGCCAAGGTGTACGGCGGCGAGGCTAAAGCATGACAAGATGATAACGTTAATCTGAAGTGGACCCTAATATCATCTCGCAATAGATGATGTAAAATACATCACCAAAAGTGCTAGATGTAAACGATCACCGCACTCCACGGCCGCCTCCGACAGATGTAAGTATTGTTCACTCAACTTAATCAAGAAAATGAACTTCACAAATAAACTGAATTTTATCACAAAACCGATTGAACTAGTAATGAGCATTGCAATAGATGTTTAGGGCGCTCGAGCACTAGTAGCAGAGAAGCAGTGATCTAAATCAGCAGACACTTGAGCAGCGAATGCACTAGCAGAGAGCAAGTCGCAAGAGCACCGTGAGCGAGTGCTAAAGCAGCAACTCCTGAGCTGCCAGAGGTCATGCAGTAGCAGCAGAAGCGCAGAGAAGAGCAAGAGCAGCAAGACGAACGAAAGCAGGAGCAAGGTACAGCCGACCGACAAAGAAGAACAGAAATACAGTCATGCGAGAGCGTGAGTAACTGATCTAGTGCCGCTGTGGAAGTCACCGCCGAGGAAGCAACGACATGGGGGAGACGCCAGGATGATGTGGCTGGCGACGGCGCTGCCGATGGAGACGCCATGTCCGCTCGCAGACGAGCATCCGCAGCCTGCGGAGATCGAATAAAAGATAAAATGCAGCGGTGAGTGCGTAACCTCTTGGTGGCGCCGAGTTGGCCCTCTGCTTCATCAAGGAATTGGTGAGGGTGCTGCGTTCTCGTGGGGTGGTCAAGACGGGCGCTGGGGATTGAGGTGGCGCGATAGACGAGGCGAACGCCGGGCAGCTCCTTGGAGGTGGAGGACGGGCGGCTGATCCGCGGACGATTTAGATCGACAACGGATCCTCATCCGGTGCGGTGGATAAGGGTCGGCGAGATGTTGCGTGGATGACGAGTCGGGAAGAGTCTCCTACTGGGCGGCGGTCGGGAGGCCGACGGAGGAGCGGGTTTCGCGGGTTTTGGCGGCCTCTGTACGTAATGGGGGGGGGGGAAGGGGAGGGGAGCCAAGCTTTAGGGACGCTGCTTGTCCGAAATGTAGGTGTTACTAAAGTACCCCACGGGTTTTGACACCGCCGAGCGTGGAGCTTCATTTCCTACCGAGGGTAGAAGGGGATTTCACAGGTCTCGCTGCGGGAGCGATTTTCTGACGAGGAGGAGTTCTCGCCGCTCCAAATTTCGGATAACAAGATGACGCTGGGTTGAAGAAGCAGGAGTTTCAAGCAGGTGAGACAAAAGATACTCGAGCTTGAAAATTTCGGATAACAAGGTGCGGATTCCTTGTTCGGCAGAACAAACTTAATGTGTAAAACAATTCATACAAGACACAAGAGAGTCATGTCCCTTTACTATATTGCTATAGATGCCATTGAAAAACTACAAGAAAATGTAAAAAATCGGGAGAACAAGAGTACCTCTGTACAAGACCAAATCGATTCGCAGACTTCCCTCAAGAACAACAAAAACAAATCAATTCCCACCAAAGAAAGAGTAATGTCCCTTTTATATGATTACAGATGCCATGATCTCAATTTCAATTTTTGAATCCACGTTATGTTGAATTCAATATATCATTAGGTGACCTTGCGGTTTATAATTGATGTAGTCGCACATTTTGATCTTCCATCATATATAACATTTTACCTCCACCATGTGAACATATATATTGTCGCTCACCATATGGACTAAATTTGAATCAATTTTCCTTATTTGAATATGATTGTTGTCAAGTTATACAATAGTTTAAATATTATCTTGATAACAAAAAGACATGCATATAGCAGTAATCATATTTCACTATGAACTACATGTACCATACGCCTCCAATTCAAATATTTGTATCCATTTTATGTTGAATTCAAATCATAGTACATTATTGGTCTAGGTAGCGTAGATGTTCGGATAATCTAAACCCTGTTTTCATAATGTATAATTTTGGGTGAATTGGGACAAGTTTTGGTATAAGCCTCTTTGCAAAACCGAGATTCTCTCAACAAGCCTCGTGGTTCCGAGAGGAACGTGTCACCTTTTTGTAAAGTAAACGATATACGCTGCCTCCCCTGATTTTATTTACAGAGGCAAATATAGAACTATATGAGTGCCCTGTTAAATTTTGGAATTATTTCGGGTTCATTTGGCCTTTTATACATTAATTGAGTTTCGACTTTTAACGTGCATAATCTAAATATGAATTGCATGCACATGCTCCGGCACCAAAGTGGTTGAAAAATCACATGTGTGTCCTTGGTTGAATTTCTAGGTCCCATGGAAGAAATGAGAATGAAATTCAAACATCTGGCGCCATGACTCTGCCGAGAACATCGAGAAACTTAGATTTTAAATTCATGTAAATCCAAAGCTCACTGGAAATCATGAAACTTGGCATGGTGTCATGTCATGGCACTAACATGTTGTGGTAAAAAATTGGGCCGATTTGGAAGCTCGTGGTTCTAAGAGGGAACGTACTACCTTTGAGTGTGAAATGATATACGCCTCGCTTCTTGAGTTTCTTAACAAAGGCAAATATAGAACTACATTAGTGCCCTGTTAAATTTTGGAATTATTTCGGTTCGCTTTGTCGCTTTTATACATTAATTGAGTTTCTCGGTCATTTAATGTGCATAAGTAAAATTTGAACTATAAGCACATGCTCGCACCAAAGTTGGTTGAAAAATCACATTTGTGTCCTCGGTGAATTTCTAGGTCCCATGCAAGAAATGAGAATAAAATTAAAACATCTCGGGCATCAGCTTCGCCAAGAACATTGAGAAACCTGGTTTTAAAATTCTTGTAAATCCAAAACACGTCTGAAAATCATGAAACTTGGCATGGATGTCATGTCATGGTACTACCATGTTGTGGTAAAAAAATGGCCGAATAGGAACAGATTTTGGTATAAGCTTGCAAATCGGAGCTTCTCTCAAGAAGGCTCGTGGTTCTGGGAGGGAACGGTCACCTTTGTGTGCATAATTCAAATTTGAAATACAAGCAACATGTTCCAAGTGCACGTAAAGTTGGTTGAAAAATCACATGTGTGTCCTCGGGTAAATTTCTAGGTTCCATGCAAGAAATGGAAATGAAATTCTAAATCGCAAGGCCGTGTTAAGTTGGAAACATTGAGAAACTTAGTATTCTAATTCTGTAAATCCAAAACACGAATGAAAATAATTTAATCTTGGCTTGGTGCCGAGACATGGCACCAACATGTGCGGGTGGTAAATTTGCAGTCCGACGGTAAAGGCGCATATTATTAACAATCAACAAAGTCATTTTGGAACAAGTGTTGTCACGTTACAATCGGAAACACAAGTATTATTGAAACCGTATGCTTCTACTTACTAGTACCATTTACGTGTCAGCCACGCTCCCCATTTTTTATTAGCTAGGAGGCGCAAAGTGGTAGCTATTTGAGTACGAGAGGCGTAGCGATCGCACTCCTTTATGCTGTTTATCGGGAGGAGAGCCTTTCACCTCCATCTGGTCAGCCCACCTCTCTCCCAAGGTCTCCATTAATGGCGCTCGAGCCTCTGCTTAATGGCGTGGCTATGTTCTCACTCTCGGATTCGAGATTTAAGAGAGAAAAGAAAATCTCAAAGCACGGATCTTGATGTAAGATCCGACTTGACCTATATAGCATCTATCGCGACTTTATAGCAAGACCGATGAATATATAAGGATGATTATTTTTTGATCAAAGAAGGGCTTGCCCCTTCCGATTTTCATTACATCGAAAACCACCACAAGTCACAAGAAGTTCAAAGACAACTCCAGCCTAACACGAAGGACTAAAAAGCTACCGATTGAAAATTGCAAACATCCCAAGAGGCCAACCGTCGGTGTCAAACCGCGATCTCGGTAGGGGGTCAATGCATCGTATGCCTAGGCGGATGGTAATGTGGAGACAAGGGACACAATGTTTTACCTGTGTTCTGCCTCTCGATGGAGGTAATACCCTACTCCCCGCTTGATTAATATTGATGATATGGGTAGTACAAGAGTAGATCAACCACTAGATCGTAGAGGCTAAACCCTAGAAGCTAGCCTATGGTATGATTGTTGTTCGCCCTCTCTATGACTAAAAACCCTTCGGCTTTATATAGACACCGAATAGGGTTAGGGCTACACAGTCGGGTTACAATGGTAGGAAATCTACATATCCAGATCACCAAGCTTGCCTTCCACGCCAAGGAAAGTCCTATCCTGGACACGACGAAGCTCCCAATCTTGTATCTTCATAGTCCAGAGTCCTCGCCAAAGATGATAGTTCGCTATCCTGGACACCCCTAGTCCAGACTCCTCAAAGAGTCCCTAACCAGGCTTCAATGATGATAAGTCCAGCGGTTGATTGTCTTCGCATTGCAAGGTGGGTTCCTCCTAATCCCGTGGTTGAATAGTGTCCGCTTTCTTGTGAATATCGCGCTTTCGCTTCCACGCCTAATAATGGCCATCTTCCACGGGTCGAACGAATGTGAAAAGTCAGGTATCTTTACATTTACCCCCTTGCTATGCAAATGAGCCGCCTATAAAAGAGACGGGATTCAGATCCGGATCACACCATCCTCCCTTCATGAGCCTTCATCGAGCGCTTTTGACAAAAACCCACTCCACCATGGACAATGACGCGATCCTCCTCTCGCTCCCAGCCCTCACCCGAGATTGGGGAGATGCTCACCAAGACAAATGAATTGGTGGTGCTCCAAACCAAGGGATTCTTCCCTCGCCTTCATGGTTCCGGTGCTTCGACTCGCCACTTATAAGGGCGGAAGAAGCGAGAGCGCCCCGATCCTCTAAGGGAGAGCGGTATGCTTCAGATCTTACCTAATGAGAGGACTCTGATTTCCAATCCATCCGCTTTCTCCGGGCTTCGAGTTCTACGCCTCGAGCTGCACAACCTTATGCCTGCCTCCATCTCGCATATAGCGGGCTTTATGGCCCTTTGCGAGCTGTTTCGGGCGCTGAGGCCCATTTCGCCTGTGGAAGAGATTGTTCTCGCCAGCCTCGCTCTCATCGAAGGGTCAATATATCAAGTGGGCGGAGCGAACTATGGCGGATCGCCGGACCGATACTTATCCGAACCCCAAAGAAGGCGCCCGAGGACTGGCCTCGAATGGTTTTACATGGAGGACGCCCCGCCGCCGGATCCTGCTCGGATCGGGCCTTCCGAGTTTAGCAACGCCCTCCAAGAAGCGCCTAAGCCGGGCGCACGGAGCCCCCTGAGGGAAAAATGACCGACGTTTTTACTTGATGAGCCGAATAAGATTATCGCTCATGCCGGATTGACCATGATTGAGTCATGGAAATCTGCATTATGAGGGGAGTGCAGCCGCCCAATATAGGGGCCACCCCATGTGGGACTTCAACGGGAGGACGATGCCACCCGCCATGGCCGCAAAGGGCCGGATCGGTCATCGAATCTGGTGAAGACCTTGTCCGCCATGTACAAAGGGAGGAGGAGGATTTTTCCGCTAGTCCATCGAACGGGTTTTCTTCGAATAACTCGGGTTGGGTAAGCAAACATATTTGTGGCCTCGTCCGATCCATGTTCCCGTGGTTAAATATCTCATTTCATGGTTTCTATGCAGAACCGCGCCGGCCATGGAGAAGATACACAACCCGCCCCACAACCCGAGGATCCGAACGGTTCTCGATCCGCCTCCAAGAGGACCCGGATATAAAGGTGGAGCTGATCGACGGGTGTTCCACCAACTTAGCATCGATAATGCTTTGTTGCTATTACGAACCGACTACCCCAGATTATTTCGCCTCCTGTAACCGTGACCAAGTTCGGATACCATGACCTACCCGTGCTTTTACTTCTAATCACCACGATTTGATTGTGTTTCGCAGGGGTGCCTTCGTAACGGAAGCCGAGCTCGCCATGCCGCCCAACAAGGCAGCTCGCCCAAAGAAAGGAAAAGAAGTGCGTACGACTCGAGACATCGCCAAGAACGGTATGATGTGCCATCGTGTTTTAAGGAGAGGTTCCTCGGAGGCACACCGACGCCGTGGTTTTTTCAGAAAAGAGCGCCACGGACCGAGTCCCAGAAGTTGCTAATCGCACTCCGCCAACCAGGCTCAAAAGCCGAGTCCGAAGGGGTACAAACACAGGCGCAGGGCGGATGCTCCTCCAACGGAGGATGCCGGCTGACTGTCCGCCACCAAGTCGGAGGTGGAGAGCGCCATGAATCATAGGCGCCACCGACTATTCTACGCGACGACAAGTTCCCAAGAGGCGCGGACGCCTTTAGTTCGGAGAAGCGCACTGCTGCCAGCCAAGATGGCTTAGCCAGAGCCAATAGAGCAAGATGTGAAAGACATACGTGTAAGGAATTTTGACAGCTATATATGCCAAGAGTCTCCCGAGACTTAAAATAGTTAGGATAACTGATTTAAGGATCATTTGGAATGCAGGTTCTACCAAAAGAATACCTGCTTGTCCCAGAGCTTGAAGAGTGCAAGGCCCAACTTGAGGTCAAGACTAGCCGACGACCGGGAAGCCATGAAGACTCCTCCGTAATATATGCCCTTCAAAGTAGAAGTAGTCAAGAAGTGCGGCGCTGCATAAACTGACATTAACATTGCGTATAGCGCCGGATGGATCCGACAAGCAAGCCTCCGCGCCAGCTAAAGGCCGGGCGAGAGCGCAGCTACGAGGGTGCGGCAGGAGAAAAATAACCTCCAAGATGCCAACACCCAACCGGGTGAGGAACTAAAGGATGTTCGTGTCAGCTTGTCTGACTCAGAAGGAGAATCGACGGCTTGCCGAGGCATTTTCAAGAAGTGCTTAAACGAACTTTGAAAGAGTTAGGCAAGGAAGGAGACTAACATAAACATGTATGTAGGTTTGCTCACAGGTCGCCCCGAGGAGGAGATGCCCAGCTTTTGGGTGATCTTCTTCCGAACCGGCTACCGCATCTAACGAAGTTCGGCAGTGATGAAAGGCGCCGCCAGTGCCTTGTGGCTATCTATCTCCCCGCCTCAAGGCATTGGGGAGCTGAGCAGAGCGTTTCAAGGAGCACGGCGCGCTCCGACTATGGAAGATATCGCCCTGCTGGCTAAGGCGCCAGGAGGCCGGGCCATGGTAAAGACGCTGCACACGTTGTTGACCCAAACCACATGGCCGAGGTCGGACTCAGGGGCCCGGGAAGGAGATCCCCAGAAGTTTAGTGTACGCCAAGTAGAATTGGCCGCCAAGTATTCCCAAAGAAGATTGTAAATTAGATAGCCTATTAGATGGCATTGAGGAGGAATACAATTAGTCGAGTTGACTATGTAATTGAATATGACATGAAAATGTCTTCTAGCCGGATTGTAGATCGCTTGTCATAGCGGACTTTTTCGCTTCGACTCGGACCCAATAGTCCGGAGTGTGTCCGAATACCCTCGCGTTATGTAAGAACCGGGCATGCATGGAGACAAGGCGAGGGTCATTATTGCTGTATCGCATAAGTGCCCAACTAGTTATGTTATATTACATGGATAGTAAGAAACATCTTCCAGGAGAATAGTTTCAAGCTAAGGGTTCTTTTCGGGAGGCATGCCCTAAAGTGCATGTCCAAACTGCTAAGAAAGCAGAAAATCATCCGGGGCAGATGGATAAATAGTTAAAAATCATCTTTCAGTTCACCGATCAATATTCCCTTAAGAACGCTTAGCTTTCGCTTCACCCACCGAGGTACACATCCGCCTGACCCAACAAGAATAATCACAGAGGTGCTCCCTTTACCACCTAGCCGAACAATCGGGAACGAGGGTAAGCAGTGAGCCAGTAACCCAGCTTGGCCAAAACTTAAGTCATATCGATGCATATAATGGTGAGTAAAAGGTACATGCGAAGTTTGACACATGTGTTGGGCATGAAGCTCAGATAAATAAGCTTCGTTAAAGAAGCCCCTGTGTATAATGAGCGCGACAGCGTGTCAAGTATGTGCGAACAAAGTGCAAACGAGCCTCTAAAGGCTTCAAGAAGAAGGAGGAGGAAGGAGAGAAATAAAAGACAGCAAAATAGAAAATGTGGACGGAGGAAGGAGACGTAACTCGAGTCCGGGCGCTTAGGGCGTAGAATCTTCAGACGGGCTGCGCTCCATGGGTTCGCTCGAGTCGGTTATCCGACGCGCTTTCGCAGACGGTATGCTCCGCCGGTCGACCTGGTCGATGATGAAGGGACCTTCCCATTTGGGCTTGAGTTTGTCCTTTTCTTGTCCCGGCAGCGAGAACTAGTTCGCCAACGCTGTAAGCTTTGGCCCGCATTTCCTCGCTTTGATATCTTCGAGCCTGCTGTTGATAAAATGCGGAACGAGCTTTTGCCACATCGCCCCTCCTCCAATGCGTCCAACTGTCCCGCCGACGAGCTCGCTTCTTTCTTCATACATGCGCACGCCGAGGTGAGTCATGCATTATGTCGCAGGCAAGACTGCCTTCGCGCCGCACACCATAAAAATGGTGTGAATCCAGTAGTACGATTCGCGGGTCCGCAGCCCCGTGTAGTACGGAGTCGAAGCTCCTCAACCCAAAGGCGTGTTAGATTCCTTGAGGGACCGCACTAGTCCGGGTTTAATGCCGCCATGATTAGACCATTTGCTCGCCGACTTGACCGCTGGTTTGAGGGTGATAGACCGAGGCGAATCGAGCTTGATGCCCATGTTTTTGCACCATAATTTGACCTCATCGGCCGTGAAGTTGGTGCCGTTATCGCGATGATACCGGGGACGCCGAACGTGCACTACCCCGATATGAAGTCTATCACCGCCCGGATTCAACCGCTTAATGTGCTTTGCCTCTATCCATTTGGTGAATTTATCCACCATGACCAATAGGTATTTTTGCTTGTGGGTTCCTCCCTTAAGGGTTCCAACCATGTCAGCCCCTGCACCGCGAACGGCCAGTGATGGGTATAGTTTTGAGGGCGGGGTGGCATGTGGCTTTGGTTAGCAAAAGCTGGCAACCGACGATCGTTGACTAAATCTCAAGATCTCGCCCGGCCGCCGGCCAATAAAATCCTGACGGAAGGCCTTGTTTACAAGGGCCCGGCTGCGGCGTGGTGCCCACCCACCGCATGAATTTCAGCCAGAGGTTTCGCTCTTCCTCTTCGGAGATACACCTTTGAAGGACTCTGTTGTGCTTTTCTTATAGAGCTCTCCTCATGGACTTTATAGGCTTTGGATCGCCGCACTATGCAGCGAGCCTCATTTTGGTCTTCTCCGCCAGTTAGGTAGGCTAGGAATGGTTCCGCCCATGGGGCGATAACCGCCATTATTTCGTGGGTGAGGGTGTAATCTCGCTGGCGTAGCCTCCGATTGTGTCACGTTGTTCGTG
>JAHIAM010001040.1:0-36107 GCA_021605205.1 Aegilops longissima | reverse complement strand
CGACTCGACCGGTGTGACCGAGTGGAACAACTCGGTGGCACCGAGATGCATAATCGTTCAAGCATGCAAATCGGTGAGACCGAAGTTCAAATCGGTTGCACCGAGATTGAAAACTCAGATCAACTTGATGATCTCGGAGGACCGAATGGAAGGATCGGTAGACCGAGAATCACTAAGAGGTTTTGGAAGTTTAAGTCTATGACTTAATCGGGACTCCAGTGCTCCTCACACGAGTGGTTCGAATCGACTTGATCAAATTTTGTGATGTAGCATGAATAGAGTTTGAGACGAGAAAAGCATAGATAGCTAAAGAAGGTTCTAGGCATTCTTGTCCATCCACTTGGCACAAAGAAAAGAATCCAAACAAACAAAACAACAAGTGGATGTCCTTGAATGAGTAAAATATGCACCAACATGCTCACACAATAAGATGGCAATTGAAATATGTGGCAAAGCATGCACAACCAATTTTAGCATCTATCAACAATTGGCGATGACTAGGTCATCTATATATGAGTATATTGACTTAGGAGTCAAATGAGAACATTTGATCATAGGTCATACTCATCGTTAAACTCAAGTGGGTTACCACTTTACATAATGCATTAATGTGTTCACACCATTAGAGTTGCTTTGACTCAATTCTAGAGTTAAGCTCCCCTAGATGTGAGATCCCCTTAGAGGGATGAACTAACCTTGGGTTTTGTCGATGATGACTTCATGTAGGTGTTGAAGATGTAGATGCTCAATGTTGATGTAGATCATTTGGAGCAATCCTTTGGAGTGAGTTGCACTTTGAACTTGCCTACATGGGTTAGTCCCACAAGGAACAAACAAGAATATCCATAGACATAGAGTGATGCACACACAAGATGATGTCCATGAAAACATTAGGTTACCTTGTCCCTTGCCTTACCAACATGAGGGTTTGTGACTCCTTTAACTAGTGCAAGATGTGAAAGTTGATTGCACTTGTTCTTGCCAAATGATATGAGTGAAGAATGTTGGCGAGTCACCCTCAAGAACTCTCTAGTTCTTCTTCTTCGGATCCACATCATCTTGATGGGAATCCTTGAGTTGTAGTTGTACTTGATGAATTAGAACTTGACGTAGTCTTGGGGACCCACTTGAACGAGGCATTAGGTGCTTCTTCAAATGCATCAATCTCTTTTGAAGCTTGTCCTTGCCTTTGTTCTTGTGGTCTTGTGGTGGAAGATCATCTTGAGCTTGTGTCCCTTGAAGGAAGTAGGATCATACTTCTCTTGTTGAGGAACAAACTTTGTCTTGGGGTATTGATCTTCTTCCCACTCAACTCCATTGGCGCTGAACTTTCGCTCAAAACCAACACCTTGATTCTTCCTGCCTTCCTTGCTTGGCGCATAATTTCCTCGAATTGCTTACTCCCTGAAGGCTCTTGTAAACACCTTTCTATAATTCCTTCAATAAACTATTTTCTTGCTCAAGTGTAACTTGGCTAAGAGAATCATTAGTGGAATCAAGAGAACTACTAGAAGCAACAACATTGGATTTGACATAATTATTGTTACTACTAGAGGAAGTATCTTTTTGTACTTGTTACTAGACTTGACTTGAGGCATGTAAGTAGATAAGAGTAAACGCTGGCAATGTAAGAAGAACTTTCCTTGTGAGATCATCATTGATTGCCTTTAAGAACTCATGCTCTTGCTCAAGATTGAGCTTTTCAAAGCGTAACTTCTCATGAGCCCTTAAAAGTTCTCGATGATCTTCAAGATAGTTTCATGAGCCAACTTAAGAGTGTTTAGTTCTTTAGTTAGAAGCTCAATTTTCTCCTTATCATTGTCATTCGCTTGATTAGCATGATTAATTGATGTTTCATCATAGTATTCATCACTAGAGTTGTCAACAAGTAAATCATCATCCACAAGCAAGTCATCTTCATCACTATTAAAATCAACATACTGGATGTGTTACCTTGGACCTTTCGCCATGAAGCATCTACCAACACCTTCATTTGGTGAGTCAAATATGTCGAGGAGTTGGTTGACACAAGTGCTAGACCGCAACACCTTCATCTTGAGTATATTCGAGTCGGAGTGATAGCTTCTCTTGAGTGATTGTTTGAGTCGAGCCGAAACCCATTCACCAACATGAGCTTGATGTCTTGTTTTGTGTAGCTCCTTGATGACTTGTCCTTTCTTTCCTAATCCTTATTCCGTGAGGGTCTTCGCTCATAATGATCATCTCTACTCCTCCTCTCTTGGTGGTGATTCTTCTCTTGGCTCCTTCTTCTTGGAGAATCTTCTTCTTTTGTAGGGTGCCGTACACTCATTGAGTAGTGTCCGGTCTCCCACAATTGTAGCAATTGCGCCTCGACTAGAAGATCTCTTGTCATTGTAAGACCTTGACTTGGAGCTTCTTTCTTTGCTTCTACTTTTGTAGAATTTGTTGAAGTTCTTCACCATTAAGCTCAATTCTTCATTGAAGGTTGGTTTATCACTTGATGATGTGGGGATTCACTTGAGGCTTTGTAAGCACCACTTGACTTGTTGTGAAGTTCCTCCTTATCCTTGAGTGACATCTCATGAGCAACAATCCTTCCAATGACTTCCGCTGGCTTGAGATCTTGTAGTTTGGCATCATTTGGATCAATGTGCACACGGTATCATATTTTCCATCCAATGCTCTAAGGATTTTCTTGATGATGAATTGGTCGGTCATCTCTTCACTCCCTAAGCCGGGCAATCACATTTGTGATAAGAGCAAGCCTAGAGTACATTTCAGCGACACCTTCACCATCCTTCATTTTGAACTTGTCAAGTTGACTTTGAGCACATCCAACTTGGATTCCTTGACGGACTCGGGTTCCTTCATGCATATCAATCAAAGTATCCCAAATTTCCTTTGCATTCTCAAGACGGCTGATTTTGTTGAATTCTTCGGGGCACAATCCGTTGAAGATGATGTCACATGCTTGAGCATTGTATTGTAGCATCTTCAATTCTTCCGCATTAGCTTCACTTCTGTTAGGTTCTCTCCCATCAAGAATTCACCTTGCAAGCCAATACAAATAATTGCCCAAACGGCGGGTTATGTCCAAGAATATGCATTTTCATCTTATGCTTCCAACTAGCAAAATTAGTACCATCAAAGTAAGGACCTCTACGGTGATAATTTCTCGCTAGACGCCATACTCTCCTAGGTTGTGAAACCAAGGCTATGACCACCAAAAGCAATGGAAATCAAAGCAAATGGAGACCAAAGCTCGATACCACTTGTAGGACCTGAAGTATGTCTAGAGGGGTGATTAGACTACTTGACCAATAAAAACTTAACCTTTTCCCAATTTTATAGTTTGGCAGATTTTAGCTATTTTAGGACAAGTCAAGCAATCATCACACAATTCAAGCAAGCATGCAAAGAGTGTATAGGCAGCGAAATTAAAGCATGCAACTTGCAAGAAAGTAAGGGAAGGGTTTGGAGGATTCAAACGCAATTGGAGACACGGATGTTTTTGGCGTGGTTCCGATAGGTGGTGCTATCACACATCCACGTTGATGGAGACTTCAACCCACTAAGGGTAACGGCCAATGCTGAGTCCACTGAGGGCTCCACCATCAAGGGTCCACGAAGAAGCAACCTTGTCTATCCCACCATGGCTGTCGCCCACGAAGGACTTGCCTCACTAGCGGTAGATCTTCATGAAGTAGGCGATCTCCTTGCCCTTACAAACTCCTTGGTTCAACTCCACAATCTCGCTTGAGGCTCCCAAGTGACACCTAGCCAATATAGGAGACACCACTCTCAAGAAGTAACAAATGGTGTGTTGATGATGAACCCTTGCTCTTGTGCTTCAAATGATAGTCTCCCCAACACTCAACTCTCTCTCATAGGATTTGGATCTGTGGAAAGAAGGTTTGAGGAAAGCAACTTGGGGAAGGCTAGAGATCAAGATTCATATGGTAGGAATGGAATATCTTGGCCTCAACACATGAGTAGGTGGTTTCTCTCTAAATGGTAAGTTGGAAGTGTAGGTTCGTTTCGATGGCTCTCTCCACTAATGAAGAGGAGGTGGAGGGGTATATAGCCTCCACACAAAATCTAACTGCATAATACAATTTACTAAACTCGTGGGACCGAATCGTTAAACTCGGCTGACCGATTTAGTAAACCTAGTGACCGTTAGTGATTTTTGGTGGACTGACATGCATCTCGGTGAGACCGATTCTGTTAGGGTTAGGCATAACGTAATCTCGGTGATACCGACATACAAACTCGGTGAGACCGATTTGGTAATAAGCTTTCTAGAGAGTTGGTCGTAAACTCGGGGACCGATGCTCTTTTCGTGAGACCAAATGTTACAAAAAGGAAACAGAGAGTTTACATTTCAATCTCTGTGGACCGATCGCTCACTCTTGTTAGACCAAACGCTATTAAGGGAACAGAGAGATTGTACCCTCATCTCGGTGAGACTGAGATCCCTATCGGTAAGACCGATTTGCTTAGGGTTTGTGGCAAGTGGCTATGACTTTGGAATCGGTGGCGCCGATAGAAAGAATCGGTGGACCGATTTTGGCTTTAGGTTTAGGTCATATGTGGATGTGGGAAAGTAGTTGAGGGTTTTGGAGCATATCACTAAGCACATGAAGCAAGAGGCTCATTAAGCAACACCTCATCCCTCCTTAATAGTATTGGCTTTTCCTATAGACTCAATGTGATCTTGGATCACTAAAATGTAAAATGAAGAGTCTTGAGCTTTTGAGCTTGAGCCAATCCTTTGTCCTTAGTATTTTGAGGGATCCACTTTCATCATCCATGCCAAGCCATTCATTGAGCTTTCCTAAAATAATAGTCTTGAAATAGCATTAGCTCAATGAGCTATATGTTGTTATGAATTACCAAAACCACCTAGGGATAGTTGCACTTTTAGGACTAATAAACCACGCACCGATGTAGTACAAGTGTAGAGGGCGGTGCTGCACGGAGTCTCACCTCTCACTGTGGCGGCAAAGAAGCCATATCACAAAACCCAACCACTCCCAAAGAATAAGTGGCCTGCAAAATAAACGGACAAGCAACCATCACATCCCTCCGCCTTTTTGCATTTCATCTCTCTCATTTACTTTCTCCGGTTCATCTCCCACACTCGATCCCTAGCTACTACTCCTAGGGCCGTTCTTTTCGCGGCTTCCCAGCTTTCCCACAAGACTAGTCACGTGGAGAGTAACAATAAGGCGCCTCACTCATTTATTTGGGCTTCTAAACTACTACTCATTCCTGGTTTATTCTCACCATTGTAATTTGTGCTAAATTTTGACAAAAGATTTAACTGATAAAATGTTACTCAAAACACTTAGGCGTGGTGCATCTAGGTGTGTAAGTCATCTTACGAGAACCAAATAATCCCAAAACACTTAGGTGCGGTGCATTAACTTCTACCTCGCTTTTTGTTTCTTGACATATCAACCAATAAGAGATAAAGAGTGTGCATGCTTTTAATGACTTGATATATCAAACACGACATGCAGCTTGTTAGTTCATTGCATGCAATACTATTAATTAGCAATAAACATTAACGCTTTCGCTTTTCTCCTCCTCCTGGTCACGTGCAGCATGCCTAAGATCACTTACTCACCTAGACGGATGGAGTAGTGCATGTGACATGCACTAACATTTCATTAGTTAAATTTATGATCAAAATTTGACACAGATTACAATGGGGACCAATAAACCAGTGACGGAGGTAGTAGTTATGGGATTACTAAACTAGATGCCTAAAAGAACTGCCCCGGTACTCATACTAGTAGTAGTACTCACGTTGGAATCGCTTCACAAGCTTGACTAGTGCTGTTTTTCTACTTTCACAAAACCGATCATAATGTTAAACGCATTTACATAAGTAATAGTATTACTCCCTCCGCCTAGGTGTATAAATCTTCCTCCTTCTTGGTCACCGTGCACAACCAAAGATGACTTATTGACCGGACGGAGGGAGTAGAAAAGTCTGCAAGCATATATCGAGATAGACGTAGTCCGATAGTATATAGTAAAGTTTGTGCTATATGCAGTACTTGCAAAATGCGTAATAATACACAATGTTTCCAAAATTTTCCTTTACATACTTAATTAAGGACTCCAAAATTCCTGAACATTCGGGATTTATCATTTGCGCCCCAAAACTAATGAGATCGCTTTTACTTAAACAAAAATTATACTCCTCCTAAAGCCACGGCGCCGCAGGAGCGCTTGCGGCGCCGCCACGAGTGCCCTGGTGCGCGGTCGCTTCTCAACACACGACACAACGCTTCTTCCTCAGCCTCGAACTTGCGAGGTGCTGATTGGCGGCTTGTCGCGGGCGAGCGCGATCTCACCGTGTGGTGATCCGCGCCAACAGTACTCCTCCTGGCTGGAGCTGCACCCGTCCACGTATCGCCAAGCGAGGTGAGGCGCTTGGGCCCGATCGCACTCGTGGCATCGGCACGCGCGCCCTCCGCCACCCTCACGGCCCTCGCACGAGCCTCTCCGCCAAAGAACCAATTGTTTGACTCTCTCTGGACGCGACATAGATCTCCTGAAGATTGTTGCGCTGCGCGCTTTCTTCCTCCCACAAGGCGACATCCATTTCTTGCCAAAGCTCTCAAGGCTGGGGGCTTCGGCGGGCGGCGCAACGCTCTCCTCAGAGCGGGAGCCGACGCTGTCTCCGACGCTGCCGGGGAGATTGGGAACACCGACGCGCCCACCGACATCGCCACGGCGAGGAGCGGAACACCGCCGTGATCCTCCTCGACTAGTGGCGGCGAGGAACGGAACAGCGGCGCGTCATGGCCGCCGAAGGAGCGGAATGCCGACGCTCCCTTCCTTGACTAGTGGCGGCGAGGAACGGAACGGCGACGCATCCTCCTCGACTAGTGGCGGCGAGGAATGTAATAGCGACGCGTGATCTGCCTGCGGTGCAGCGAGGGGCCTTAGGGCTTGGGAGGCGGCGCCATGGTGGTTTACGGAGAGGGAGGAGGAGATAGCGATGAACGTGAACGTGAGGGGAGGAGATAGCGATTTCATGGGAGGCGCAGATTTAAAGCGACCAATGGCACACCTACGTAAGATATGGACTGAAGTGATCGACTTAATCATCAGTTCAGCTAGGCCATCGACATGTGGGCCAAGACATCGTCAGGCCCGTATGTCGTTGAACCAATACACCTGGTTAAGTAAAAGCTACGGGCATATTTGTTGGAGTAAATTACGGGGAGCGAAGGGGTGGAAATATTGCTGGTCACAACGGATTGGACGAGCGGGGGGAGGAGGTCATGCATGCAGATTTTTTCACACGGGTGGAGGGTGGGACCACGGAGGGAGAAGGAGAGCTTAAGGTGCATATTGTTTCCACACATGGAGAGGAAAAGATTTGAGACTAACGGGCTTCCTCGCAGGTATGGGGAACAGGCATAATAAGTCATCTTGCATGCCGGCTAGGTATAGTCTCAAGTCATTAAAACATACACGCCCACACATGTTCATATTTCAAGGTGCACTAAATTATTGCATGCGATGATTAAGGCTGGCCATAATGGTGGTATCTTAGCTGGTATCATGCACACGGAATAGCAAACATGCTGATGTGGCAAAGAATTAAAGAAGAGAGGGGGTTAGAGTAACTAGTGTTCATGCATGCATTGGTAAACACATTTTTTGTGAAGAACTACAACATTAGTTGAGTATTTTTGCACTTCAAAACTATTCTACCGCCTCTACTGCCTTGCTAAGAGTAGGTGAAATTTTTGAGTCGAGCCCTTTAAACTAGAAGGGAGGTAGTGGTACTCTAATAGCTAGGTGTGTAAGTCATCTTATGAAACCAAATAATCCCAAAACACGAGGCGTGGCATTAACTTCTACCTCGCTTCTTGTTTCTTGACATATCAACCAATAAGAGATGAGGTGTGCATTTTAATGACCTCGAGACTATCAAACATGACATGCAAGGGTTAGTTCATTGCATGCAATACTATTTAATTAGCAAATAAACATTAATGTCTCTCGCTTTCCCTCCTCCTTGGTCACGGTGCACAGCCTAAGATGACTTACTCACCTAGACGGAGGGAGTATCAACATTCACAATGTCAAATCAATATTTTTACACTCATTATAAAACGTTGTTCTTATACTCATTATAATCAGTATTGTAGATATTGATATTTTAGTATAAATTTGGTCGTGGATTTCATTGATGCCCACCAAAGCGTGGAGGAACCGGAGCTTAGGGCTTGCATTGCCGGTCTCTATAGGTATTTCTTCATAATCCTGTAATTTTAGAGACTGATTGCGCTTTTGTGGTAGCGCTTCTTGCATCGGGGACTATGACAGATCTGCTATGTGACTCAAGATGAAAGCATTGAGCATCTCGGTTGATCAACAATCTTCAATTGTCAAAGATTAGCCGCTCGCCAATAAGGTGGCACACTTAATCGCTAAGTATAGATTGACAATAGATTAGATGGTATTCTTGTAAATAACGCACCGCCTGTGGTGAATATTGTATCGAATGTGTACCGTGTGGCTGGTTAATTAATATAAGGTGGTGTTCAAAAAAGTATATATTTGGTCAAACACTTTGCAAACGGTTGACGGGAGTAAAAAGGACCGAGGGAGTATCATGCATGCGGAGTAGGCAAAAAAATTGCTCATTTATAGCCGGTCGAAGTCTCAAAGGGCACGACCGCTACGAGGGAGGCGAAGGTCATGGGAGGCACGACGCTTGACGGAATTATGAAGTTACATCCACGCTACCAAGCATGGCGCAAGTAACAGCAGTAAGCTATACTATCGTGCCTACGATATGGGTCTAGTAGACATGACATCTAGTGGGTCCCGATAGTTCTCGAGAACTCTTTGGGGGCTTGAAGCCGCTTATCCACCGGCAAGCCAGCAACCCCACGCTGTCGCGACGCCTCTACTCTCCCCTCGCCTTCTACCTCACAACAGTTCGCCCCCAGCCTTCCCGCCCTTTCACATTAGTTCGCTTCCTAGTTTTATGGGTACAATAGTTCAGATTCTCCTAACCTCCTCCAAAATCCATGGCCTCCCAAATCTCCATGGTCGCCACCGAGTACCAGTGTTAGAGCCATCACCGCGATCAGTTCATCGTCATCTACACACGTGATCCGCGATGATGAAAGCATGGCTTGCTCGCTTCCTACGCATGTTCAACAGTTCAACGATGAGTGGGTCACTGGGCTAGATGTTCAAGACACCACAGCACCGGGACGAGAGAAGGATCTAAAGGAAGAAGAGAGGAAGAAGCCCGCCGTGATCCAGTGTTTGCGACATAACGCTTGCTTAGTCTACCACATATGCCATGCCGACATTGAGTGCCAGGATTTTAAGAACTTCCTCAAGGACAAAAGAGTGAAATTCACATCAGAGGGTTTAAGAACCATGAGATGTCTTGCGCCGGATAGGTCTCTGTAGGCCATCCTTCGATCTCCGTAAGGCAAGCTGGTGTCCTCCTCTCAACCTTCAATGCTGACCCCGGCAGCAGCCATGATTGATCCTTCAGACGCTAAACTCAAGAAACCTCATCACGAAGTTTCATCATGCATGGGCGAAGACATTACATGAAGATCACATCCGTGACGCAGCAATGGATGCCTACCTTTGTTTAAATATCTACATGGGTTGGATGAAGAAGTAGAGCCCATTGTCCTGTTCAAGCAAAGAAGCATCGCGAAGAGGAAGAGGAAGAGGGACGAGGATGAAGTCGAGGACGTGACTCGACTTCGAGTAGGTGGCAGTGCCATCGCCATGCTGGTTCTACCGCAGGTCAAGTGGACTAGTTGCTTAGTTTATTTTCAAGGTGTGTTGTGCCGAGGCCCCAGCAGAACTATGTTTATGTTCTTTCTTGTTATTTGAACTCTTTAGTACGAGAGTAGTACTAGTACTATGTCTTACTACTGTTCTTCTTGCAGTTGGTACCACGTCAGATCTTCGTGTTCCTACAAGATTTAATACGCTCATACTAGTAGTATAATTTGGGTCACCGATTTGTGAAAGAAGTTCGACGGAGCGAAGGAACAAGACGGCGTAAGAGGTGGAAGAAGCCCTTCTAGCCATCCATGTTGCATCAAACGGCTCACATGAGTCGACTGACCCAAATTGCTCCTTCAGATTGCAGGATCCATGTGTGTCACATCCCTAGTTCTGGTATGACCTAGACTAGCTAGTCATTTGTGCATCATGTTTAAATTCCATTTAAATTGAAATGAGGATTTGTGAGACCCTCAGATTCATTTTTGGAAATGACCAAATAAAACTTGCTTCAATTTGGCCCAAGAAAATGTTCCTTGTTTTCTAAAAATATTGGTCGAGGTAAAATTCCAACCAATATTTTTAGGAGCTCATGGATAATTATTTTGGCCATTTGGATTAATCCGATAATTATTTGCATTGATATATATATATATGTCATATATATAATATATGTCCAAAAATTATGCCGCTTATCGAGGAGCCTCGAATAATATAGTTAGCTCCTCGCAAAATTGGCATAAGTTAATAAAATGATTTAGTATTTTAACTAAATCAAAACAAATGTCGAAATAGAAAAGAAAACAAAAGGGAAAACCTTTACCGGCGCCAGAGCTCTGTGGCTGCCCAAAGAATGTGCGGCCTGGCTGCCCAAATTGGCCAGCCCAGCCCATCTAGGCCCCTCCTCCGTCAGTTTTCCTCCCCGACAGAGGATCGGTGCATGCCCGACGCACAGACCGCAAGGCCAAGGCCACCTCCTCCCTCCTCGCCTGCTTCTCTCTCCTTCTCGACCCTTCGAGACGCCAGAGACATGCAGCCCGCCCACCGCCTCACTCTCCCCCTGCTCTTCCTCGCTGCTTCCCCACTGCGTTCGAACGCGTTGCCGCCACAGACGCCATTGCCGTAGCCACCGCCTCCTCGCCTCCGACACGCTGCAGAGCTCCGCCGCTCAAGCTCTTTTCGCGAGCCACAAGCCGGAGCGCCTGCGTGAGTCGCCGCTGCCGCCTTTCATCACCTCCGCCTCGCAGACGCTATCGCCGCTTGCTTGACCACAGCCGCTTCGAAGCTCGCTGCCGACGCCATCGGGTCCGCTGTGAGCCGCTGATCCATTCCCTTCTCCTCGCCTCTCTCAGGCCAGTAGCCGCACGCCTGCCTGGCCCGAAGCCTCGGCCATGAGCCCGGCCGGCGAGCCTCGGCCTCGGCCTCCCCGCCCCCACTGGTGCGCGAGCACCAGCTCCTCGAGATGGTCTCCGCTGTCCGGATGGTCGCCGGAGCGACACCCGAGCCTCCGCCGCTCGCTCGCCGGGCGGCTCAACGCCAAGGGATTGACTGGTCAACCTCGCTAACCACCCCTGTCGCTGCATGTGGGCCCGCCCCGCTAATTTTAGTTTAAGATTAGCTTGACAATTAATTAGCCCCTGCTAATTAAACAAGTTTAGGTTTAATTTAATTAAGATTAGCCACAACCATCGCACATGGGTCCCACTGTCAGGTTTGACTCGACTCGCCATTGACTTCGCCGACGCCATGCCTCAGAATGTCGACGCAGTTATTCATTTTCTGTATTTAAATTAATCAGGGAATTCCGTAAAATGATTTAAACTTCAAAATTCATAGAAATTCAACCAGAATCAGATTGAAATAATTTATATATGAAAATTATCAAAAAATTCAATCTATCCATCTGTATCAGTTTCATGCATGATAAACCAACTTATACATGCTGTATAGGTGAAAACACATGAATGGCATTTATAAGAGCTTATTTTGAGTTGCATTTGAACCTTTGGTTCAAATGGACTTCATTCAAATTGAATACTAGTTGCATTAGCTCAAACAGCATCACATCTACATGCCATGTTCATGCATCATATTGTTGCATATGATTGTGTATTGATTGCTCAGCACTGCTCCTTCTCGGTAGGTCCCGCCCCGAGACCTTCCAGAGTACTGTCTGTGAAGCAAAGGCCCCTTGTTGATCTACCGTGCAAGCAAACCCCTTGTTCATTCCGACATAATCCTACTCTCTCGCCCCTGCTTCTCGCTATTGCATTAGGACAACAACGATTCATCTGCTACTTTGTGCTGCAGAGTTGAACCCATTCCTCCGCATGACCCGTCATTGCCACAAGAATAGTTGAAACCCACTAGCATGTGTAGGAGTTGGTTGAGCCATGTTGTGTTCCTACCATGCTATGCCTGCTATTGCTTAGAGTTGCTGTGTCTGATTCATTGGGAATGAATTGGAGTGTTATGATATGTTCGATGTCGAGAGTGAAGTGTGTGAACACGATTTGGTAAAGGTAGTGTGAGAGGCCATGTAGGAGTACATGGTGGGTTGTCTCACCGAACCTGCCCTAAGCACTGAAGTTCTATGTATGTCGTCCAATGACTCGATACTACCACACATTGGGCTCCGGCGCCCAAGCCCTCTCGACTTATTAACCAACTTGATCTCTCGCCTGTGAGTCGCAACTAGTTTCGTGTTTGTAGGTAGTGCTATTTTTCTATCGAGTGGCACCCGCAGGTGGGCTTGGGACAGACTAGGCATGTGTGGCACGGTACCAAGTGGCACCCGGATGGTGGGCTTGGGAACCCTGCTCACATCGCTTGGGGCCGTGAGCGACACCCCGCCGGATCTCCTTATGGATGGAACCTGAATAGGCGATAAACCCGACTAGAGTCTCGTGTGGTTAGTCAGTCGGGTCGACACCTCGCCAAAGCTTCCGCTGAAGGTTGCCGAGATACATGACGGTATGTGGCGTGTAAGTGGCGCAGAGCGCAGTGAAGAAGTACACCCCGCAGGTTTTCATGATCTATTCGAATAGCCGTGTCCTCGTTATGGACTTCTTGGATGCTTACGTGGTACATAGACAACTTGAAGTGGATACACTAAAATGCTCAAGACAAGTGTGAGTGCTATGGATGGCCTTCTCGTGATGGAGACGGAATGAATCAATAGTAGTGTATTGTGTGGTGACTAGTGGACTCGTAGCGCCTATATCACCTCAAAGAAGTTCCGTAGTCGAGAACAGATAGCCACAGAGTCAAAGCTGGCTTGTCGCAACTAAACTCCACATTACCTTCTTGATACTAATGCATGTATACTAGGATCTGATGTAAGTCTTGCTGAGTACCTTTGTACTCACGCTTGCTTTATTTATGTTTTGCAAATGAGACTTCAGTCTAACTAGTAGTTCCGCTTGACTTCATTTGTAGCTTGTTACCTCAGCTACGATCTTGTACCCTTGGGAGGGTCTTGTAGATAGTCGGCTTCTCAGCCTTTTTCTTTTGTAGTTGTCTCAGATTGCACATGTAATGCTTCCGCTTGTTGCTTGTATGTTTCGTATGATGGGTCATGTGACCCTTGTTTGTATTTAATGCTATGTGGCTCTTCCGAGCCTTTATCTATATGAGTTTATGCTATGTTGTGATGCCATGTTGTACAGCACATACTTGCATGTTATGCGACGTGTAACTTGTATTGCTATGTGTGGGATCCGACAACCTAGTTGTTTATCCTTGGTAGCCTCTTATGGGGAAATGTAGTCTCGTGCTTCGAGCGATAGTAGTCCGCTACAGCCCGGTTCACCGGAGTCCTGCTAGCCCAAAGACTACTGCTTGGACACTTGATCAAGTGGGCATGTGTTTCACTTCGCCCCTATGTCTGTCTCTTCGGGAAATGTCACGCGTGATATTCTCGAGTCCCGCTTAGCTGCTACAGCCGGGATACCGGAGTCCTCATAGCCCAAAGCTACAGCCCAATTCATACGTTGATGACCGACATGCTCGATGTGATTCATGTATGCCTGTCCCCATAGGTTAGTGCCACTTTGGGTTCACGACTAGTCATGTCGGCCCGGTTCTTCGTCATATGGATGCTAGCGACACTATCATATACGTGAGCCAAAAGGCTTAAACGGTCCCGGCCATGGTAAGGCGACACCAGGAATACTGCGCGTGAGGCCGCATGTTGATATGATGTGTTACATGCTAGATCGGTGTGACTTAGGATCGGGTCCCGACAGCTTTGGTATCGTGAGCCCGATCGCCTCAGAGGATTTCCAAGCCAACCTGGTCAAGTTGAGTCTAGAAATGCTTTAGTTATGTAGGGGAACTGATTGTGGAGGGAACGTAAGGCTCTTTTTACTCCTTTATCTCATGGCCTTCGATCCGAAGTCGCCCTATCTTTCCTACGGGTCAAGGAACTTGGCTTTCTCCTCGCGCTATCAGATCACGTGTTACTACTCCGTAGTTCCATAGGATTGGATGATCGTAGTCATACCCAGCTTCTTGAGTACCTCCGTGTAGCCTGCTTAGTAATATCTCGTAACCTTGAGTGATGATGTTGAGTATGTTACTACCCCATTTTAGCAGGATGTCTCATTTTGAGAATTTTACCCGTTATGCTGTCGGAATTGCCCTAGGAGTTCGAGAGTTACTAATTTCTTTGTCCTACATTTTACAATCAGAGTTGATGTTGATTCCGCCCTTGGTTTCGCTTTCTCGTGATGTCATCGCTTGCGAAGTTCTGCTGTTTGTAGCCGTAACCACGGAGATGGTAGGGATGAGGATCCTCACGACCCGCCTTCGCTAAGGCAGAGTTCATGTTAGAGATGGAGAGAAATAAGCGTGAGTCTAACCGTTTGTTGGCACGATCGAGGAGAACACCGCACAACAGTTCAAAGGGTCTCGCAACCATTCATGACTTCATTCGCTTGCACCCACCTACCTTTCATCATTCCATCGAGCCACTCAATGCAGATGACCGGCCCGTAGTATCACACGCAAGCTCCGCTCGCGAACGTAGCTGAAAGTGACAAGGTCACCTATGCTGCATACCACCCGAAGGTCATGCTAGTCTTTGGTGGCGTAACTATGAGGCTATGCTTCCAGCTGCCGATTCCAACCTCGAGAGATTTCACCGAGGCTTTTCGCAGCATCACATTCCTCAAGCCCTCATCGATCGCAAGAGACACTACTAGAAAAGGGCTATAGATGGATTGACACTAATGGCTACTGCAAAGATATATACTAATGGCGCACTGTAAAGATATATACTAATGGCGCACCACCATCTGATGCGCCATTAGAGTTTAACTACTAATGGCGCACCTTGCAATGGGTGCGCCATTAGTATCAAATTTTTTTTTTAACTAGTGCGCCTGTTCAAACATACTAATGGCGATCCTGCCCAAGTGCGCCATTAGTAGTTGTAATTACTAATGGCGCACTGTGCAAAGGGTGCCCATTAGTATAGAATTTTTTTGAACTAGTGCGCTTATTCAAACATACTAATGGCGATCCTGCTTATGCGCCATTAGTAGTTGTAATTACTAATGGCGCAAGATGCAAGAGGTGCCATTAGTAAGTGGGCAGCAACAAGATATTTGGGACAGCCTCTCCTACCCACACACTCACTTTCTCCCCACTTCATTCTCTCCACCTCCTCCTTGTCTTGGGTGCCTCCTCTTTTCACCTCATTTCCACCATAGATTCATTCAAATTAAGTGGTTAAATTACCTTGTTTTAATAGGTAAGTAAGGGGGAAGCTATATTTAGGTTGTTCTCCTACAACAATGTGCACATGCACTTTTTACGGCCTAGCTAGATCTATGTATGTTCGTGGTGTTGCATATGTTTGTGGTGTTGCATATGTGTTTGTGTTTGAGGTGTACCGTATTTGAAATGCGATAGTTGCCAATATTTTGCCGAATGTTGATTCATTTCCGCTTCAAGAGAATTTTGGCATTAAGCATTCTTTTTGGTCCTATTTTAGGAAAGTCATGCCAAATTTTTGTTTGGTTCTAAAATATCGCTTTGCTCTCACCTCGCAGCGCATTGATGGTCCGCACGATGACCGAAGGCATCGTGAATAGGTTTTTGAGGTCCGCTGAAGGCCGAGATGCTTCAAAAGAACGAGACGGAGATAAGATGTCCGTGTCAAGATGCAAGTCAAGAGCCTTATTGCGGACCCGGATTCCGGCAGGTGCGGACCACCTGCTATGCGTGGTTTCATGGATGGCTATCGTGGCAAGGTGATGAAGATGACTACGAAGTCGCCCATGCGGCCGGCAAGAAATGAGGAAGGGCAGCAAGACAACCACCGCGCTCGGGCGGGCGAGAAGACGAAGAATCCTCAGAGATGATCACGACCGTGATGTTGCATACAGCCATCATGTAGAAGATGCAGGACATGATGATGAGGAAGATGCCGAGAAGGCGACGGCATGATCATGAAGATGATGATGCCGGGCGAGCGCATTTACGCCGACCATCGGCGGCTGGGTGCAGGACCTCATATTCAAGAGCTGCTTCTCGCGCACGGATAACGCAAGAGCTGCCGCCCAAGAGAAAGCCAAGATGGATCAACTTGAGTTAGACGCGTTACTCCATTGTATGAAGGATGCAGGCCCGAGGATACCCGCCAAAGTAACGCCATGGCTCGAGATGAAGGTAAACACAAAATGACCGACGATGCTTCGACGAGAATATGTCATTCTCGCACTAACGCCTTCCCAAGGGGAACAAGTGCCCACCAGTTTGAGGAGGCGAAGAAAATCGTGTCCTCTCGATTTATCAAGACGTGAAATACCATGTGCATGAACAATTGCATCATTTATCGGGACGAGCACGCTGGAGTCTACCATATGTCCGTGCAGCGGCCACTCGATACAAGAAGAGGAAGAAAGCTCCTCGAAAAGTGGTGTGGTACTTTCCGATCACTCGTCTCAGCAGCGCTATTTCATGGACCCTAAGGTAGCAAAGCTCCTGCGCTGGCACGCCGGATAGGGAGGAGAAGAAGGAAAGATGACGAAATGATCCGGAGATAGATAAAAAGACAAGATGCCGAGTCACCCTAAGGATGCGAGCCGCTGGCAAGCGCTGAACTTCAAGACTCGAATTTGGGAACGATCCAAGGAACATCGTGCGGGCGCGAGCACCGATGGAGTCAATCCGCTTGGCAGCCGTGAGAAGCACACATAGCACCTGCCTGTGTTTGTGTGGATGTACAACCTTCCCCGGTTGTGCATGAAGAGGAAGTACATTCACATGAGTATGCTAATTGAAGGGCCGAAACAACCAGGGAACGACATCAATCAGATCCGGGCTGCTGAAAGAGGAGCTTGACACGCCAGGAAAACGCCAGCCAATACGTGGACGCCGCAGAAAGAATATTTCCTATGAGAGCCGCACCGCCACGACGGTGCACGATTATCTCGGTTACGGATATCTCGCAAGGCAGGTAGTCCACGGATTTTCCGGATGCGTAAGGTGCATGGATGACACAACGACGCCAGCCAGATAGAGATCCCGGTCTTCAAAATCGTGTTCATGGGACATCAAGGTGGCTTCGCGACGATGACCCGTGGAGGAAACGCAAGGATCTGTTCGATGGTGAAACCGAACTCAAAACGCCTGTACGAGGAGCGGCGAGGAAATAGACAAGATGTTGAAAATTGGAAAGACTGCCCACCGCCGAAAGAAGCAAAAGGCGCCAGAGCCGGAAAGAAGCGAAGGCGCCAGAGCGCTGGCCAAGGTATGGAAAACGAGGTCTGTTTTCCGACTTGCCGATCGAAGATCCACCGTAGCCTCACAGCCTTGATGTCATGCATATCACGAAGAACGGTGCGAGAGTCGCTTGGTACCCTGCTCAACATGCCGTAGAGGACCAAAGATGGGCCAAAAGCAAGGGCAGACTTGAAATCAATGGGCATCGTGCAGAGCTTCACGCTATATATGATGATGATGATGATGATGATGATGATGATGATGAGGCGAAGCAGACACGTAAATTCGCCGCAAGGCAAAAGGCCAAGAAGACCGAAATGACTACCTCCCGCATGCTTCACTCTAAGTCGAGGAGATCGAGCAGTTTTTCACCGCCTCCTAGGAGTAAAACTTCCTTACGGTTACGCTGGGAAGATAAGCAGATACCTAGACCCAGCAAAGCGAAGTTCGGGATGAAATCTCACGATCGTCACGCGGCCGATGACGCAGATATTTCCAGCCAGTAATCCAGGATCATGGACGCGCACGTCCGTGAAACGCTATTTGGCCTATGCAACTTCTTCGACGCCATCTCTAAGTCGATTGGCGGAGGCAACTCATAAGGCTACAGAAGAGATCGGTGATACTATGCGAGCTTGAGATGTACTTCCGCCCGCATTCTTCGACGCTATGGTGCATCCGCTGGTCCATATAGTGGAGGATATCATCCAACTCGGCCGACGCTCCTCGCACAAAGATGATGCCGCTCGAAGGATGAATGGTGTCATCAAAGGATACGTCGCAACATGTCACGCCCGTATGGAAGCATAGCCAGGGCTTTTCAATCAAGAGTGCATCTCCTATCGCACGAATTATCTAGGCATCGAGAACCCCGCTGGTCTGCCTGTTAACAGCACCTCGGCAGGCTCGCTGGATGGGGTCACCGTGAGGGTCGCCAAAATGCATGTCGATTTCGAGGGTCGACTCACGACTTTGAAAGAGCAAACCTAGTCGCGCTTACAACACATAGACGGGTCGATCCTTGGGTGGTAGAGCACAAACCTTTATTAAAAAGACGACAATGACCGAGGCCAACAGAGGACGGACGGAGATACACTCAAAGAGCACAACTCATGTTTCACGCGTTGGTTCAAGCATAAGCTTCGTCAGCACTTTACATGAGGATTCTTCCGCTGAAGAACAACTCATATTCGCTTTGTCATGTATGCCGAGCACAACCTCGATGACCTATGAGGCGCATTTATATCAACGGCTACACATTCTACACCGAGGCCAAGGACATGAAGAGAGATGGTTATCGTAACTCCGGGTAACGATGAATCCTACACCGTAACGACAAGGACAGATACTACGGAAGGATCGAGGAGATCTGGGAGCTGAGCTACGCCGAGAGAAGGTCCCGATGTTCCGTGTCGATGGGCCAAGAATGTCATAAAAGAAGACCGTATTTCACCACCATGGTTATACCCGGTTAACCAAGATCAAGGGCGCAAACGCCACCGCTAAAAATGAGCCATGGGTACTGGCTTCAAGTGGACCAATGTTTTTCATTACCGACCCGCCAAAGCCCAGCCGTTGTCGTGAGGAGAGGCAAAAGGAAGATCATCTAATGGATGGAGTAGCCAATGAGCAAGACTTCGACAAGTACGGCGACCCGAGGATCGAACATGACGACGATGATGAAGTAGCAGCATACACCACAAGAAGAAGCAGGACCACCCTACCTAAAGGACGTCCCGCTCCACGTAAGAACTCCATTTATGTAAAAAGAAGGGCAAGAAGATTGTGAACAGATAGCTAGCTAAGATCGATTGTATTTAAATCATAGCCTTCATTTCTCGATTGTATTTCATGGGTACTTTTGAACTATCATGAATATTTTAAATTTCATGGACACTGATCTCGATCCTCCATCTCGATCGCTATCCCACCTCGCCAGATCCGTCCCCGCACGAAAGCACCCCTCACCCACACCGCCACCCCCCGCACCTCGATTCCCTACTCAACCGCCACGACCCTCTCGCACTCACAAGACTGCCTTATAAAAAATAAGTATCAAACAGCTTTTTAAATGCTACTGTCTTATAAAAAATATTATCATTATTATTTAAACAAGTTTGAACATATTTAAACACAAATAAGTATCAAACAGCTTTTAAATGCTAAAAAATTTGTGGAGCCCACCTCGATCCCTCCATCTCGATCGCTATCCCACCTCGCCAGATCCGTCCCTCACTGCCGAGCACCTCACCCACCACCACCGCCACCCCCGCACCTCGATTCCCTACTCAACCGCCGCGCCGACCCTCGCACTCTCAAGACCGCCTTATAAAAAAATAAGTATCAAACAGCTTTTTAAATGCTACTGCCTTATAAAAAATATTATTGTTATTATTTAAACAAGTTTGAACATATTTAAACATAAATAAGTATCAAACAGCTTTTAAATGCTAAAAAATTTTGTGAAGCCTCGAGTCGAACCCAGACCTCCCGTGTGAGAACTGGCCGACTCAAATGAGCTAGTAGAGGGCTTGACGTGGATAAGTTCTAGTAGTACAAACCTGTTGGCTCGAGTTGAATAGGGAAGATTAATGGCGCACCACGGTGAGGTGCGCCATTAGTATTGTGCCCGATCCCCTGCCTCTCTCCCTTCGCCTCGATCCCCTTCCTCTCCCCGCCAGCCTCTCCTCTCGATCCACCGCACCTGACCTGACCTGACCTCGCCGCCTCGCTTCTCCTCTCCTCGCCTCATTCCCTCGACGCCACTGTCTCCTCACACTCGACGCTGTTCTCACATTGACGCTGACCTTCCTGACGCTACTGACGACGCCGACAAGGACTTCGCTTGACGACGCTGACGCTGATTCCACACGGACGACGCTTCGACGCATTGACGCTGACCTCATTGCCTGACGCTTGACGCGACCTCATTACCTGACGCCGACCTAACTCGACGCTGTCTCACTACCGACGCCGACCCCGCCTCGACGCTGTCCCACTCGACCCCGCCTGACGCCTCGACGCGACTACTCACGCCTGGACGCCGCCTGCCCACACCACCGCCGCCGAGCACCACCACCCCGTGAGCTCCTCCTCCTCCTCCTCCTCCTCCTCCCCCTCCCTCCTCTCATTTTCTTGTTAACTGAGGATCAGTAGTACTTTACTAGTAGTAGTACTGTATTAGCAATGATATCTTGGATGTGTGGATCGATGGGTACTTGCTGGATGTTCTTGACTCGCCTCAGGCAGTCCTTTTGGTACTTTCAAGTCCCGTAATGTGCCCTGTTGAAATTCATAGAGAATAATTTGATTTATTGTAGGGGTACAACTGTTTCATTTGAGATCATGCATCGTGTTGGAATGGATTCAATGGATATTTGTCTTCTACCGTAGGAGTTTAATGTACTTGAGGAATTTTCAATTGATTCTCAGAGACACCAAGTACCAGCCCTACCGATGTTTTCAAGCCCCAAATGTACCTTTCTTGAAATTCAGAGAGGGTACTAATTTGATCTAATCTTGTACTACGAATCGTTCTCATTGTAGCTTAACAAATCGATTTAATTCTTTCTAATGGTACTGATCTTTAAATTAGTCCATGAGTGGTACCTCAGATTAGCAATGATGAATTGATTGGTTGGGTATATGGATCCATGTGTACTTGTCGGATCTTTGACTAGCCAAAGGCTACCCTCTCTCGATGTTTTCAAGTCCCGTAATGTGCCTTCTTTGAAATTGTGAGGGATAATCTGATTTATTGTAGAACTAGTACTACAACCGCTGTCAGAGCTCATGCCTCGTGTTGGAGTGAATTCAATGGATAATTGTCTTAAGTTTGCTCCTCATAATAACGCCATCGGCAATCCTTGGCTTAAGTTTGTTCAAGAACTTTTGTCTCTTGCAATGATGTGCCTTTTAGAAGAGGACCGTGATGCATGTTATATACACCCTATGTTGTCCATGATCATTGTCCTTGTGTTTTCAGAAAACAACCTCCAAAGGTTGGTGTTGGGTTTGGTTTAGTAGCTCATGCTTGGTTGTATCACACATTGTTCCAATCTTAAGATTTTGCTACCCACCGATAGGTGTGTCTCAGATTCTTTGTTGATTATGATGGAACCAGAGAAAAATTCAGGGTATTGGCAGTGTTATCGATGAGCCTCTTTGTGATTTTAGATGAAGGGCCACACGGTGCCAATGCCTGATGTTATTAGAGCCTCTTTGTGATTTTTGAACCAAGATGTTCTAACATTCGATGGCTGTGTTTGATGTAGAGTTCGACATTGGTTTGGAGTCAAACTTTTTTTTTGTTTCTATCAGTAATAATTCATCAACTTAGCCAACCAGAGGATTGGTTCTATCAGATCTACATGTTTCTTTCCTTGCTTTAATTGTGTACCACTTAATCTTTTGCATCTTTCCTTTGTACATTCATAAATAAAGGCCGGAGGCCGACTTAAGCATCTTACCTTACCTGTTGTAAACGCTGATATTTTTGTGTAAATAAAGGCTGCAGATACTACTTGTGATGTCAGCTGCTAGTTGTGATTTTGTCAAGTGATGCTGCTGCTACTTGTGATCTTCTAAAATGACCCTTTCTCCTGAAACGTTGATTATTTTCGCTTCGTTGAGAATGGGATTTCCTAGGTCAAGAAAATTAGCAAAGGTCATGCCCAATTTTCTTGACCTAGAAGGTGCCCGATTCTCAACCAAATAAAAATTAATTTGCTTTAGTGGTTGGATTAGTTTAGTATTTTATTCACACACTCAGATACCCTTGCTTGACATGTGTTTGAACACCTCATGTGTAGTAAAAAGTAATTACAGATACACTCACCCACATAAGTATTCAGCACAATGAAAAAATAGTACAAATTAAGGAAAGGCAATACCATTTCAGACGCTTGTCTTCTAAAAAGAAGAGTGAACTTTCTAGACACACCCCTCAAGAACTAGGTTACCCTGAGAACGTGGACTTGGACCTTAGCAACAACACACTAACATGTTCTATCCCAAAACACCTAGGCAATATCACAAACATCTCTCAATTGTTCCTTGACAATAACCAACTTTTTGGCGACATTCCTCGAGAATTAGGTTATTTGGTCAACTTAGAGATCTTGTTCCTTGACAATAACCAACTTTTTGACCAAACTTTGTTTCTATTTAGAGAGAAACATGGCCCACAACGATGAGGCCGGGGTTCAAGCAAGGCATTCTGGAGCTATCCCAGAGATGGAGGAACAACCTCACTTGTATGAGGTCACGCTTTCCCCACCGATCCCGAGACCACGGATGGTGCCGCCGAGGATGACTACACCGATGCTACCACCGATGAAAGCCGCCGAGGATGCCACCATCGATGATGGCGGCGACGCACGATGGCAGCCAACCAAAGAGGCAACGGAAGGACTGGCGCCCGATCGTGTTCGCACCTCAAGGAGGAAGTTATCAAGTGGACTCCAACGGAATCCAACGGCGCTCGAATGAATAGTCAAGGGGTACTCGCTCAGCTCGGGTGCATTGTCCGAGCACCATCTCGATCAACACCGAGAACCCGAGGCATCCTGACCGAGGGAATTTATGCAACCTCCTCTTCACGGCTGCACGAACGATACAAGTTCCCCGCTGAATTTGAAAACACAAGCCTCAAAGGGAATAAAGTGAACAATGCTGCCTCACGAAGATGAGCAAGGCCCCGCTTACTTGGAAAAGCAATGTGAAGAGAATGATCGAGAAAGGTGAGAGTTATCAAGATCAAGGAGAAAATCCTTCGATCACCAAGATGACTACAACGACTTCAAGATCAATTGCTCGAGCACCGCAAGCTCCCAATCAAGTGAGTGGGGAAACAAATGCGGAGCTGAACATAGGGGAACACACACTCGTCCCAAGCGGTTACAGAGTGGCGGAGCCTATATGGGACAAGGAGGAGGCGGACTGCCGAGCAAGGCCTACCGCCTCTTCGATACATACGGTGACAAGGCATCAGAACTTTGTCAGGCCCTGCACAAGAAGGACCCGAAACAAAGGAGCTTACCACGGATCCAAGACCAGCAGCTTGAGCTTGTTCTCGTAAGGAATACACCCTGTAATTAGCTCCATATGGTTGCATTCTAATTAATGAAGCCAATTTCTAAATGGTTCACATTCCTTCCGCAGCGATCGAAAGCAAGAGCTGGGTCCACTCAGAGCAACCCTTGGGACACCACTCTAAATAGGGGTTGAATGTAATGAAGAACAAGGATAAGTTCAAGAAGTCGACGCCACCTGGTCGTGTGGCCGCAAAGGCTTCTCGACAAAATGGGGTCATACTATACCGCTGGTGCGAAGGAGAAAATACCAGCTCGGAAAGCCAGCGCGAGAGGTTCAAGAACTCAAGGCATGTGGCGCGGATTCCGGAGATTGTCCAAGAGCAAGTGGAACAACGACTTGAGCGACGATCACCGCCTTTGTGCCTACCTTTGATCTCGGGTTGAGTGCGTGATTGCGGCGCCAACAGGGCCGCCGATTCCTAGCTTCACGGCCAGAACTCAAGATAATGCGATGGCGGGCTATTGGTGCCCGGGCGAGGCGATTGGTGTCTCCGACGCCGCACGGTGTTGGGGAACGAGTAATTTCAAAAATTTTCCTACGATCACGCAAGACCATGGTGATGCATAGCAACGAGATGAGAGTGTTGTCACGCACTCAGAGACCAGCAACGGAAGCGCTGACGCAACGAGAGGAAGTAGTCGCATTTCTTCCCGATCCAACCGATCCAAGTACCGAACGACGGCACCTCCGAAGTTCTGCACACGCTCAGCTCGATGACGCCCCTCAACTCCGATCCAGCCGAGTGTTGAGGGAGAGTTTCACAAGACGACGGCGCAGGACGATGATGATGTTCCACGGCGCAGGGTTTCACTTAAGCTCCGCAACGGTATATTCGAGGTGTAGTTTGGTGGAAGGGGCACCGCACACGGCTAAGGAACGATCTCAATGATCAACTTGTGTGTCATGGGTGCCCTCTCCCTCAGATATAAAGGAGGGAAGGGAGGGCTGGTCGCCACCAAGGGCTGCGCTGGGAGTCCTACTCCCACCGAGTAGGATTCTCCCCCAATCCTAGTCCAACTAGGATTGGCCAAGGGAAGGAGAGAGGCCACCCCTCTCCTAGTCCTAATAGGACTAGGAAGGGGGAAGGTGCGCCAGCACTTGGGCCCCTTTCTCCTTTCCACTAAGGCCCATCAAGGCCCATTGACTTCCGGAGGTTCCGTAATTCCCTGCATCTCTAAAAATTCCCAATTTCACCCGGAGTGATTCCGAGTCCAAACATAGGCTTCCAATATATCAATCTTTATGTCTCGACCATTTCGAGACTCTCGTCATGTCCGTGATCTCATCCGGACTCAACAACCTTCGTACATCAATATCATATAAACTCATAATAACCGCCATCAAACGTTGTTGCATGGATCTTACGGGTTCGAGAACTATGTAGACATGACCGAGACACCTCTCTCGTCAATAACCAATAGCGGACCTGATGCCCATATTGGTTCCTACATATTCTACGAAGATCTTTATCGGTCGATCAAGATAACAACATACGTTGTTCCCTTTGTCATCGGTATAGTTATTTGCCCGAGATTCGATCGCTTGTATCCAATACCTAGTTCAATCTCACATCGCAAGTCTCTTTCTCGCCCGTAATACATCATCTCACAACTAACACATTTAGTTGCAATGCTTGCAAGGCTTATGTGATGTGCATTACCGAGAGGGCCAGAGATACCTCTCCGATAATCGGAGTGACAAATCCTAATCTCAAATATGCCAACCCAACATGTACCTTCGAGACACCTGTAATGTACCTTTATAATCACCCAGCTTACGCCAGACGCTTGGTAGCACCCAAAGTGTTCCTCGGCAAACGGAGTTGCATAATCTCATAGTCATAGGAACATGTATAAGTCATGAAGAAAAGCACTAGCAACAAACTATACGATCAAAAGCTATGCTAATGGAATGGGTCATGTCAATCGATCATTCAACCAATGATGTGATCCCATTAATCAAATAACAACTCCTTGTTCATGGTTAGGAAACATAACCATCTTTGATTAACGAGCTAGTCAAGTAGAGGCATACTAGTGACACTCAGAGGTTTATGTATTCACACATGTATTATGTTTCCGTTAATACAATTCTAGCATGAATAATAAACATTTATCATGATATAAGGAAATAAATAATAACATTATTATTGCCTCTAGGGCATATTTCCTTCAGCCTCCCACTTGCACTAGAGTCAATAATCTAGATTACACAAGAATGATTCTAACACCCATGGAGTCTTGGTGCTGATCATGTTTTGCTCGTGGAAGAGGCTTAGTCAACGGTCTGCAACATTCAGATCCGTATGTATCTTGCATATCTCTATGTCTCCCACCGACCAAATCCTGGATGGAGTTGAAGCGCCTTTTGATGTGTTTGGTTCTTTGTGAAATCTGGATTCCTTTGCCAAGGCAATTGCACCAAGATTGTCACAAAAGATTTTCATTGACCCGATACACTAGGTACAACACCTAGATCGGTTATGAACTCCTTCATCCGCATTCTTCATTAGCTGCTTCCAAGCAGCTATGTACTCAGCTTCACATGTAGATCCCGAACGACGCTTTGTTTGGAACTGCACCAACCGACAGCTCCACCGCTTAATGTAAATACGATCCGTTTGCATTTAGAATCGTCTGATCAGTGTCAAAGCTTGCATCGACGTAACTGCCATTTATTTAGCTCTTTGTCACCGCCATAAATGAGAAACATATCCTTAGTTCTTCTCAAGTACTTAAGGATGTTCTTGACCGCTGTCCAAAGGATCCACTCGATTACTTTGGTACCTGCCGCTAAACTTACAAAGAAGGCACACATCAGGTCTGGTACACAGATTGCATACATGATAGAGCCTATGGCTGAAGCATAGGAACATCTTTCATTTTCTCTATCTTCTCATGTGGTCGGGCATTGAGTCTTACTCAACTTCACACCTTGTAATACCGCAAGAACCCTTTCTTTGCCTCGATCCATTTTGAACTTTTTCAAAACTTTATCAAGGTATGTGCTTTGTGAAAGTCCTATTAAGCCGCCTTGATCTATCTCTATAGATCTTAATGCCCAATATGTAAGCAGCTTCACCGAGGTCTTTCATCGAAAAACTCTTATTCAAGTATCCCTTTATGCTATCCAGAATTCTATATCATTTCCGATCAATAATATGTCATCCACATATAATATCGTAAATGCTACAGAGCTCCCACTCACTTTCTTGTAAATACAAAGCTTCTCCAAAAGTCTCAGATAAAACCAAATGCTTTGATCACACTATCAAAACGCTTATTCCAACTCCGAGAGGCTTGCACCAGTCCATAAATGGATCGCTGAGCTTGCACACTTTGTTAGCTCCCTTGATCGACAAAACCTTCTCGTTGCATCATATACAACTCTTCTTCCGTAAATCCATTCAGAATGCAGTTTTAACATCCATTTGCCAAATTTCATAATCATAAAATGCGCAATTGCTAACATGATTCGGACGGACTTAAGCATCGCCACGGGTGAGAAGGTCTCATCGTAGTCAATCCCTTGAACTTGTCGAAAACCTTTTGCAACAAGTCGAGCTTTATAGACGTGAATATTACCATCAGCGCCTTCTTCTTGAAGATCCATTTATTCTCAATTGCTTGCCGATCATCGGCAAGTCAACCAAAGTCCATACTTTGTTCTCATACATGGATCCCATCTCAGATTTCATGGCCTCAAGCCATTTTGTGGAATCTGGCTCACCATCGCTTCTTCATAGTTCGAGGTTCATCATGTTCCAAAGAATATGACTTCCAAAATAGGATTACCGCATCACTCGTGCGGATCTTGCTCGTTGATCTACGGTTTCAGAGAAACTTGATCTCAAGTTTCATGATCATCATCATTAGCTTCCTCCCTATTTGGTGTAGGTGTCACGTAAACTGTTTTCGTGATGTACTACTTCTCAATAAGGGAGTAGATACAGTTATCTCATCAAGTTCTACTTTCCTCCCACTCACTTCTTTCGTGAGAAACTCTTTCTCCAAAAAGTTTCCAATTTAGCAACAAAAATCTTGCCTTCGGATCTGTGATAGAAGGTGTACCCAACTGCCTCCTTTGGGTATCCTATGAAGACACATTCGATTTGGGTTCGAGCTATCAGGTTGAAGCTTTTTCACATAAGCATCGCAGCCCCAAACTTTCAAAACGACAACTTTGGTTTCTTGCCAAACCACAGCTCATAAGGCGCCGCCTCAACGGATTTAGATGGTGCCCTATTTAAAGTGAATGTAGCCGCCTCTAAAGCATAACCCCAAAACGATAGCGTAAATCAGAAGAGACATCATAGATCGCACCATATCTAATAAAGTACGACACGACGCTCGACACACCATTACGCTGTGGTGTTCCAGTATGGAGTTGCAAACTATTCCGCATTGTTTCAAATGTAGGCCAAACTCAGAACTCAAATATTCTCCTCCACGATCAGATCGAGAAACTTTATTTTCTTGTTACGATGATTTTCCACTTCACTCAAATTCTTTGAACTTTTCAAATGTTTCAGACTTGTGTTTCATTAAGTAGATATACCCATATCTGCTCAAATCATCTGTGAAGGTGAGAAAATAACGATATCCGCCATTTAGCCTCAACATTCATTGACCACATACATCAAGATGTATGATTTCCAATAAATCTGTTGTTCTCCATAGTTCCGAGAACGGTGTTTTAGTCATCTTGCCCATAAGGCACGGTTCGCAAGTGCCAAGTGATTCATAATCAAGTGACTCCAAAAGTCCATCAAGATGGAGTTTCTTCATGCGCTTTACACCGATATGACCTAAACGGCAAGTACACAAATAAGTTGCACCATCATTATCAACTCTGCATCTTTTGGTTTCAACATTATGAATATGTGTATCACTACTATCAAGATTAAGTAAAACAAACCATTCTTCAATGGTGCATGACCATAAAAGATATTATTCATATAAATAGAACAACCATTATTCTCTCGATTTAATGAATAACCGCCTCGCATCAAACAAGATCCAGATATAATGTTCATGCTCAACGCTGGTACTAAATAACAATTATTTAGGTCTAATACTAATCCCAAGGTAGATGTAGAGGTAGCGTGTCGATCGCGATCACATCGACTTTGGAACCATTTCCCACGCCAAGATTGTCACCTCGCCCTTAGCCAATCTTCGCTAATCCGAGCCCCTGCTTCGAAGTTGCAAATATTAGCAATGTAACCAGATTAAATACCCAAAAGCTATCATGCGAGTATTAGTAAGGTACACATCAATAACATGTATATCACATATACCTTGTTAACCTTGCCATCCTTCTTATCCGCCAAATACTTGGGGCAGTTCCGCTCAAAGGACCAGCCTGCTTGCAATAGAAGCACTCAGCCAGTGCTTAGGACCAGACTTGGTTTCTTCTCTGATCAGAACTTGCTTGCCGCTTCTTTTGAAGTTTCCTTTTCTTTCCTTTGCCCTTTTCTTGAAACTAGTGGTTTTGTTAACCATCAACACTTGATGCTCCTTTTGATTTCTACCTCCGCTGCTTTCAAAGATCGCCAAGAGCTCGGCATTGTTTTGGTCATCCTTGCATATTATAGTTCATCACGGCTCTTGTAGCTTGGTGGCAGTGATTGGAGAATTCTGTCAATGACGCAATCATCCGGAAGATTAACTCCCAGCTTGAATCAAGTGATTGTTATATCCGACATTCTGAGTATATGCTCACCGACAGTAACTGCTTCTCCTCCATCTTACAGCTATAGAACTTATTGAGACTTCATATCTCTCAATCCGGCATTCGCTGAATATTAACTTCAACTCCTGAACATCTCATATGCTCCATGGTGTTCAAAACGACGTTGAAGTCCCGGTTCTAAGCCGTAGCATGGCACACCGAACTATAGAGTAGTCATCAGCTTTGCTTTGCCAGACGCTCATAACTTCTCGCGCAGCCTTTGCATCAGCCCGGCACCTAACGGTGCTTCCAGACGTAATTCTTCCGTGCAGCAATAAGGATAATCCTCGTTACGGACCCAGTCCGTAATTGCTGCCATCATCTTTCAACTTTGCTTTCAAGGAACGATTAAAATTCAACGAACAACAAAGACGAGCCATCTATCTACACATCATAGACAAGCAAGATACTATCAGTACTAAGTTCATGATAAATTTAAGTTCAATTAATCATATTACTTAAGAACTCCCACTTAGAAAAATATCCTCCAATTCTCTAAGTGATTGTGATCCATATCAACTACACCATGACCGATCATCACGCAGATGGAGTAGTTTCAATGGTGAACATCAATATGTTGATCATATCTACTATATGATTCACGCCGACCTTTCGGTCTCCGTGTTCCGAGGTCATATCTTATATGCATAGCTCGTCAAGTATAACCTGAGTATTCCGCAGCAACTGTTTTGCACCCGCTGTATTTGAACGTAGAGCCTATCACACCCGATCATCACGCGGTGTCTCAAAGACGAAGAACTTTCGCAACGGTGCATACTGTGGAGAACACTTTTGATAATTTAGTAAGGATCATCTTATAATGCTACCGCCAATCAAAGCAAAATAAGATGCATAAAGGATTAACATCACATGCAATCAATATAAGTGATATGATATGGCCATCATCATCTTGTGCTTGTGATTCCATCTCCAAGCACCGCCATGATCACCATCGCCACCGCGCGACACCTTGATCTCCATCGTAGCATCGTTGTCGCCTCGCCAACTATTGCTTCTACGACTATCGCTACCCTTAGTGATAAAGTAAAGCAATTACATGGCGCTTGCATTTCATACAATAAAGCGACAACCATATGGCTCCTCGCCAGCTGTCGATAACTCGTTACAAAACATGATCATCTCATACAATAAAATATAGCATCACGCCTTGACCATATCACATCACAACATGCCCTGCAAAACAAGTTAGACGCCCTCTACTTTGTTGTTGCAAGTTTTACGTGGCTGCTACGGGCTGAGCAAGAACCGTTTTACCTACGATCAAAACCACAACGATATTTCACAAATAGACTCCGCTTTAACCTTCTCAAGGACCGGGCGAGCCACACTCGGTTCAACTAAAGTGAGAGAGACAGACACCCGCCACCACCTTTAAGCAACGAAAGTGCTCACAGCGGTGAAACCAGTCTCGCAGAAGCGCACGCTGTAATGTCGGTCCGGCCGCTTCATCTCACAATACCGCTGAACCAAAGTATGACATGCTGGTAGGTAGTATGACTTGTATCGCCCACAACTCACTTGTGTTCTACTCGCATATGACATCAACGATAAAACCAGGCTCGATGCCACCGCTGGGGAACGAGTAATTTCAAAAATTTTCCTACGATCACGCAAGACCATGGTGATGCATAGCAACGAGATGAGAGTGTTGTTCACGCACTCAGAGACCAGCAACGGAAGCGCTGACGCAACGAGAGGAAGTAGTCGCATTTCTTCCCGATCCAACCGATCCAAGTACCGAACGACGGCACCTCCGAAGTTCTGCACACGCTCAGCTCGATGACGCCCCTCAACTCCGATCCAGCCGAGTGTTGAGGGAGAGTTTCACAAGACGACGGCAGGACGATGATGATGTTCCACTCGCGCAGGGTTTCACTTAAGCTCCGCAACGGTATATTCGAGGTGTAGTTTGGTGGAAGGGGCACCGACACGGCTAAGGAACGATCTCAATGATCAACTTGTGTGTCATGGGGTGCCCTCTGCCTCAGATATAAAGGAGGGAAGGGAGGGGCTGGTCGCCACCAAGGGCTGCGCTGGGAGTCCTACTCCCACCGAGTAGGATTCTCCCCCAATCCTAGTCCAACTAGGATTGGCCAAGGGAAGGGAGAGAGGCCACCCCTCTCTCCTAGTCCTAATAGGACTAGGAAGGGGGAAGGTGCGCCAGCACTTGGGCCCCTTTCTCCTTTCCACTAAGGCCCATCAAGGCCCATTGACTTCCGGAGGTTCCGTAACTTCCTGCATCTCTAGAAAATTCCCAATTTCACCCGGAGTGATTCCGAGTCCAAACATAGGCTTCCAATATATCAATCTTTATGTCTCGACCATTTCGAGACTCCTCATGTCCGTGATCTCATCCGGACTCAACAACCTTCGTACATCAATATCATATAAACTCATAATAACCGCCATCAAACGTTGTTGCATGGATTCTACGGTTCGAGAACTATGTAGACATGACCGAGACACCTCTTCGTCAATAACCAATAGCGGACCTGGATGCCCATATTGGTTCCTACATATTCTACGAAGATCTTTATCGGTCGATCAAGATAACAACATACGTTGTTCCCTTTGTCATCGGTATGTTACTTGCCCGAGATTCGATCGCTTGTATCCAATACCTAGTTCAATCTCACATCGCAAGTCTCTTTTCTCGCTCCGTAATACATCATCTCACAACTAACACATTTAGTTGCAATGCTTGCAAGGCTTATGTGATGTGCATTACCGAGAGGGCCCAGAGATACCTCTCCGACAATCGGAGTGACAAATCCTAATCTCAAATATGCCAACCCAACATGTACCTTCGAGACACCTGTAATGTACCTTTATAATCACCCAGCTTACGCCAGACGCTTGGTAGCACCCAAAGTGTTCCTCGGCAAACGGGAGTTGCATAATCTCATAGTCATAGGAACATGTATAAGTCATGAAGAAAAGCACTAGCAACAAACTATACGATCAAAAGCTATGCTAATGGAATGGGTCATGTCAATCGATCATTCAACCAATGATGTGATCCCGTTAATCAAATAACAACTCCTTGTTCATGGTTAGGAAACATAACCATCTTTGATTAACGAGCTAGTCAAGTAGAGGCATACTAGTGACACTCAGAGGTTTATGTATTCACACATGTATTATGTTTCCGTTAATACAATTCTAGCATGAATAATAAACATTTATCATGATATAAGGAAATAAATAATAACATTATTATTGCCTCTAGGGCATATTTCCTTCTAGGGCGATGCTACCGACAAATATGCTCAATGCTGCAACCGTGCTATGAGGAGTCTGCATGATGTTGTTCTTTCTTTGGAGAAGCGGCTGCCTGTGTGGAGAAGGATGTGGCATACCCGGCTTCAAGGGCTAAGGTGCCAGAGGGCAAGGGCTTTGTGGATAACTCCATCGGGCGTGACGATCGTCTCCGCTTTTGATGACATCCACGCTTATGTTGAACCTTCATCCGCTTCACTACACCTTCGCTCGCTATTTTCACGAGTATGGAGATGCGGATCATTCTGCGATAAGACCTTGGATGACGCCTCCCAAGACCGAGCTTCAGCTTGCCTTCCGTGGTTTCCGAAGTTTTGTCGGTGATTTGTTTTGTCTCAGGCATTGCTCATGTCATCTCTGCATTGCATCATCTCATCATGCCATTTAATTTTTATAACTCTTCTAAATAAACCGTATGGATTTTTTGATCCATTTAAATCGAGGGAATTCACATGGTGACTTCTCTTTATAACATACCTCCCGATATTAGGGAGCTATATAAATTATTCCATTGTTTTTGGAATCACCATAACCCACTTGCAAAATAAATCCCATGCCTTTTCTGGGTCCGAGTTAATTTCTCAAAAACCTTGCCAATATTATTTCATCATTTTCCGGAGTTCCACCAAAAAATCCTTGGACCATTTTTTGTTAAATTCTCATATTTTATGAGTCCGGGAAAATTGTCCTCGCTCCCAAAATCTTTCCCTAACCCTCTCGCTCTTTTTTGTCTCTTTATTTATTTTCTCTAAGTTCAAGAGAGAGAGAGCCCAGCAAGGCCTTCTCTGCCACTTCTTCTCCAGACTGGGCGGCCTTCTAGTCCTCTGGGCCTCCCAAGGCCCATGGCCCAAAGAGTCTCGGCCAGAACCCTAGGCCCCTAAGGCCCAGCCTCCTCGATCCATCTCTCTCCCTCGACTCCCACCAGCCAGCCACCACTCGCTCCTTCCCCGATCCCATCGTCCTTCCCATCCCTCTCTCGATCCCCTTCTCTCCTCTATCGCCTCGACCCCATCCTCTTCAAGGCCACGCCTGACCTCACACCTCCTCACAGCCTGGGTCTGGGCCTGGAGCCGCCTCCACCCCATCTCCCTCACTCTGCCTCAACTCTCCTCCTCCTCAAGCTGCAGCAGCAGCAGCTGTTGCACCTCTGGCCGGGCGGCCTCTCGCTTCTCCTTCCTCCTCCGCGACGCCTCCCCGCCGGAGTCTCCCTGCAGTCCGCGCTGCCGCCTCCCATGGCGCTGGCCTGCCTCCTGCGCCCGCCTCGCCCTCCGGCTTGGTCCTGGCCTCACGTCTCTGCCCCGCCTCCGGCGACCTCGCTGTCCTCGCGCCTGCACTTCCTCCGCCGCCAAGCATCATCAATCTCCGCGCTTCGCCAGCGCTGTCAGCTCCGTCACACGCCGCTTCGCCTCGGATTCGCTGGGTCTCCCTGCCATGGTCGTAGCCCAGCGAGCCCCTCGCCCTTCCCTTTGATGCCCTCGCTGGCCTCATCGCCTCTCGTTGCTGCCAAGATTCGCAACCTGGGAAGCCCGAGGACGCCTCCTTCGTGGGTTTCGCCAAGATCCTTCTCTAACAAACGCGACGACTACACGGTGATGCGCCAAGTACCCTCGGATCGCCAAGTTCGACTACACGGATGCGATAAGTACTCGACGATTCGCTAAGTACTTCTACCGTTGCCTCCTGAAACGCAAGGCACTCTTCACGGCGGATTCGCCAAGTACTTGACCCGGATGCGCTAAGTTTGATTATGAATAACAGCAACGTCCGAATTCAGGTATTCAACTAAGCGCCAAGTTCCTCTACCGATGAACGCTTTTGGAATCTAAGCAAGTACCACGCATCACGACCGATGCCCCGAGGACACCAAGTTCGACTACACCCGGTGATGCATTAAGTTCCACTACCGTTGACCCTCAAGGCGTCTCCATGGACCTTTTAACATCCACGGGACATGAACAACTACTTCCGGCGACGAGATGTACCACTACCATCGAACATGAACGCCTACTTCCCCCACGCGCTGTAACGACTACTTCCTCGACGATCATCGCGAGAACGCCTACTTCCCCACGTAAACGCTTCCGTCCCGCTTTGAACGATCCAAGGTATAACCCGAGACGACCGCCATGAGATGATGCCCTTGCATGTATGAGATGCACGATATGTTTGCACCGTGTCCCAATTGTCCTTGCGCTGCTCCCTCTTTTGCCATTCTATCCGTCTCCTGGGGAACCCGGAACCGGGATCACCTCACCATCCTCGCATGACACGCCCACGCCCACTTTCTTTTGCCCGTATCTCGCGTGAGCTTACCGGAACCGGATATGTTGCCGTGGCACCATTTTCGGATTCGCTGCGTGGCACCCTTTCTTCCACCACGGTGACACAATGCTCATAATGCTCTTGTCAACGCTTTATAAAATTGCTTAAAACGCAGTACATTTCATCCGCGATCATGATAACAACATTTAAATGTTTATAATTGTTGTTTGCATTAATTTGCTTAAATGCCATGCTAAATGATTTATTTCATAACTAAATAACCTGAATCGGATTTAAATGATTTATATATGTAAATGGGTAGAAAATGCATAGATTAACATGGTAGCATTACTTTGCATGTTTAACAACTCTAAAATATGCTTTAGGTCAGATCTGTTCCAAATTGAAATATGCATATGAGGATTTTCCGAATTGTTGTTGTTGTTTCCGCCTCATTTAATCTTGCCTAAATAGTTAGTTTCATATGCTTCACCCCCTCTTGCCATGTTTAATAACAATTAATATTGTTGAGTACCTAATCAAGAGTGAACTAAATAAATGTTGTGGAGTTTTGTCAATATGCAACCTGCTGTATATTGAGCTCCACTTAATTTGTAGTGTTGTTTGTGTTTATTGCCATGCCATGCCCTCATTAAACCGGTCATGCATCATACTTGTTTGTGCATCATGACATGTTTATGTGATGGTTGTTTACCATGTTGTTTGCTTCTTTCCGGTTTGCTTCTCTCGTTAGCTTCGGTTTTCGCCCGAGTTGTGAGGATTCATCGACTCGTCTGCTTTGTCTTCTTCATGGATCGCTCTTCTTCCTTATGGATTTCGTGCAAGATGACCATACCTCAAATCACTTCTATCTTTGCTTGCTAGATGCTCGCTTCTTTTGCTATGCCTATGCTACGATGCCTACCACTTGCATATCATGCCTCCCATGTTTGCCATGTCAAACCTCTAACCATCCTTTCCTAGCAAACCGTTGTTTGGCTATGTTACCGCTTTCAGCCCTCTTATAGCGTTGTTAGTTGCAGGTGAAGATGAAGTTTGTTCCTTGTTGGAACATGGAGATGTTGTTCCTTGTTGGAACATGTTTACTTGTTGGGATATCACAATATATCTTATTAATGCATCTATATACTTGGTAAAGGGTGGAAGGCTCGGCCTTATGCCTGGTGTTTTGTTCCACTCTTGCC